>DWMZ01002948.1:0-13409 GCA_018249855.1 Eueides tales michaeli | reverse complement strand
CAACCCTACCATTTCTCTTTATTTTTACTACATAGTACATGCAGTGGCTATTCACATTCCTAGCGGCAGTAACGCCAGTATGTCTAGCGCTCCCAGAACATTTAGATCATCCTCTGTCCCAGACCGATGGGCTTCTATCTAAAATACATTAAGCTTAGGAAATATTAAAAAGAAAAAAAAACGTAACGTAATGGGGCAATATTTTATGTACGACATTTTTTTTAAGTATAAACTTTATTATAATTGCAAGTTAGAGTACTTGCAGTAGGCAGTAGTAGTGACGTGGTGCAGTGGCACAAACATGCGTCTGCAAGTGCGACAGGTTATGGTTTTGTAATCACTTGCTAAAATAGAATATTTAATATTTTCATTCTTTCTAGAGGCCTGTCGTGGCGCAAGAACACAAACATGTGACTCTTAGCACGATAGGTTTTGGGTTCCAAGTCCACTCGAGGAAATGAAATAGTTAATATTTTCAAATTAAATATTTAATATTCCCATTAAATCGTTCCGGTAAAATGACAAAGTATGGCGTTGAGTTCCGCCACTCGACGCGCAATGCCTCAAATTCGGCGACAAGTGGGGAACGGAACAAGGTGTCATAACATTAGGTTCCAAGTTCCATTTGCCTACTCTGCAGCGATTTTCGTGTGACATATTTCAGTGATTCAGTTACCGTATGAATGGATTGCACCATCACTAGCAATATCCTACACAATATACGTAACGAACTTGTACGAAATAACTTGCTACGTCTAGTAAAGATATTGGTCTTTGTTTCTATTCTATTCTACAGACTTACTTAAAAGTTTCTTTCATTGTGTGAGTTTTTAAATATTGAATTTATTAGTGTTATCCATTTACTTACTGTTACGCTCGTGCTACTGGGCTCGATCCGTTAAGATACTCTGTTCCCATTAAGACTCTGTTTTTCCTGAATTTTTGTTATACCTTCAATAAGGTATTGCGAATTGAATGGCGACATACAACGCTTCCAGAGCCAATACATGAAAAAATAAATATTTAATTTCGTTGAGTGGGAATCGGGACAATTAACCTTTGCGTTTATAGTCGCACGTTCGTGCTTTACTGCGATGTTCTGTTTCAATGAAAATGAAAATTTGTAATTTATTTCTTTCATTAATAGTTTCCTTAATTTCACGTTTCACTATACTAAAAAAATCATTTTAAAATTTTAAATTTAAAAAATTCAGTATCGATTTAATCATTGCATTCAATCATTGTATCTTTGCGTTAACTATTTTAAAATTAATTAAAAATACAATAATTTCTTGGTCTATTTTAAAAAAATAAGCTATTGGATCTGCCTCGATAAACATTTTCTCCGTCAGTCTATTAGCAAAACATGTGTGAATGTAAAATAAATAGGAAATTGTATATGTCATTTATGGAGAAGCTGACGATTTATGGCATTTGCACGAAAAAACAAGAAAATATTCGGTTTTCCCATTTACCCTGTGTCGTGAGGGATGATTTATGTATAATATTGCAATATGGCGTAGTTTCAGTTGAACATCACATTTATTGATTATTTTACTTCAAGGCTTGTGTGTGTGGTCGTCGTGGCGTAGGGGTACGTTGCGTTTGTAAACGCGACCTTTTATAATGTAAACAATATACTTAAAAATAAACTAAAAATTGCTTTTAAACAAGAGCACGGATGTTGTATATTTAAAAAAATATATTGCTATTTAGTAGCAGAACCAAATTTTTTTTTTCGCTTTTGTACGTTTCTATATAAAATTTGACACTTATAGTGTCCAATTTTATATTAGTTTTTCGTCCGATGTACCTATTGCAGTTATAAGTAGCGTGTGGCTGTGAACTAGACAGTTATATGTTTAATTCATACTGCAGGTAACGAAGTGATTTTAAAACACTTTTTTGAATCAAAAAGTACGCTTTCTTATATGTACTATTTATTACGTGCTATGTACGGAGTAGAGGGTGGGGTAGAAAGCAAAAAAAAAAAGATATTATATTGCTTGTTTGTATAAATGTATGGAGAAATAGTAGAGTCTAGTAAATTATTACTCGTGTGTACTTAACGCGCAACGCCGAATAAATGAGAAGTTGGCTAGAAACAGGAAGTGCCCTTATATTAGGTCTCCTGTGTTAGGAGTGAGTGCGGGTTGGAACTAAATATTATAGCTACACATTACCTTAATCCCGCACTTAGCAAGATATCATTCCTCATCAAGATGTTTCTGTCACCGTCTCATCGCCAAATTCTTGAATAATTTGATTGTTTAACTCATTTGATTTTGATTGATTTGATTGTTTTTATTGTAGTACTTGAATAATATAATTTTCTATGGACAAAAAATGTAACAATAGAGAAGACCTGAAACAAGATAATTTGAGTTTTTAGAAAGAAACAAATGACAGCAGTAAGTTACCTTCTTTACAATTAAAACTTCCATGTTATTGTTGTGAAACAAACAGCCACAGATAAAAGAGACAGATACATAAATTTATGTGGAAGGAAATGAGATAGAAAGAAGCAATATACAATGTTTCTTATGTTCGTGGTTCTCTTTGTACTCTGCTTAGAGGGAGTACTCTCTACTCTCCTACCACGTGTGATTAATAGACATGTTTTATTTTTATTTGTTTATTATTAAGTTGTATCTTGTACACATTCAGGAAGACTAGAAACTTAGGGCTAAGATATTACGTTCCCATTTAGAGACTTCCGTTCTTTACTTCCCGCTGTTTGTGCCAATAAATGTTAAGAAACGGAAATCAATGCCGCGCTTGGCCCTGTTACTAGAGCGAAAAAATGAAAATATTTTATTTCCTTTGTCATTTAACCAAATCTACAATGCTGAATCTGTATCCATTACAGTCGTAGTGCAGTCGCGCCGGGGAACAAATCACGACATATTCCGGTTACGTATTATATTTAAACTACCCGCATATAGTATACGAGGCGGAGGGAAGCCAGTGCAAAGATATTCCGCACACATTTCAATTTTAAGATTTATCTAGCCAGTTACCGCCAGCTTATCACCGGTGTTCATCGATCTATACCACATTAACAGGTCATATTTATTATATTCTACTTGTCTTTCTCAGAGACAAAGGAACTATATGCCTCTTCACACTTTAACTTTGTTAGTACTAGGGCATGGACACGTAACAATTATTTTAATCAAGTAACGTCCTCTCTCTTGTAATAGTCTCAATATATCAGTCATACATTGACGTTTAATCAGTCGGTTGGAATGATATAGTACAGCTGTCCAAATATAAGTAATTTGTACTAGGAGCGAGACGTTGCGTGTAACACGATACTTGGGGGTTCAATTCCCTCTTGGAAATAATAACAAATAGATTATAGAAAAATAACGTTATATACGTTCTGTTTTGTTAAGATAATTCATAAAATTTAATTATAACAGATAATGTCTCAAAATATATTGGTATTTTTTATTATTTCCATAGGAATAATAAATTAGTTTACATATTTTATTAAATATGAATTGTTGCTCAATGTAGGCGTTAGACTACGATTATTATGACTCAAACTTCTCGGAAAGATAGAACTGAACACAGCTTCTTAATACTATGTTCTCAAGTAGGGTCCTTCTGCCTACCCTGCCACATACTTAGTCATTTAACATCAGTTTAACTTAAAAAAATACAGAGACAGGTAAACGAGGATGGACTGAAAAACTAAATTTACTTTACTAAGCTCTCTGCAAAGAAACTTAACGCTACGCAATATAAACAGTCGGAGGGTAATTTTCTACGTTTCGTATTGTACGAGCAGGCAAGTCTTGAGTTTGTTACAATGACGATTGTACTCTTTTCATCTATTTCATATTTTTGATGTATTTCAAAGAGTATGTTGGCAGGGGAAACCGAGAAACCTTAGTTAAGACACTTCATTTCCACTTTCCTTTGCAACTTTCTGCAAAGTCTCCGGGAAGGAAGCGGCATGAAATCCAGCGTCGTACTTTGTCTCATTATCACATCATGGAAATTATAATATTAAATATTTAATTTCCTCAAGAAAGGATCAAGCATACAGCCATCACACTCGTGTAGTACAAGTACATTGTATGCTACGACGGATTTTTTATTTTACTAAGTGTCACAGGCGCTTTTTGGCTGCTTTCTTGCCATACTATTTCCTTTTTTTGTCATACGATTATAATACAAAAAGAAAAACAAAAAGTATATATTAGATTGCCTTAAAGACACTTGCTGTAAACTTTTAGAATGTCTCTCATAGGGAGCTAACTTTACAATGATGACAAGTAAAATAAAAGACATACAAATAAATAATTTTACATTGTTTTGAGAAAACTTGACTTTACAAATCACAAAATTTACATAATAAATTTATATTTAAAGAGTTTTTTATATATTCATTTTGTATTTCAACCATACTACATGCTGAATGGCAATGGGACCCTGGGTACATAGTGTTACAGTTACGTGTAGAGTGGCGAAACTCAACAAAGCTCTTTTTACCAGAGTCGAGGAAATTAAAATATTAAATATTTATTTTCCACAAGTGAGGATTAAGTTCACGAACTGTCGCGTTTACCGTCACCTCGTTAGTTTGCTAGTGCCCCTGAACCACGACAAGCCTTAAAATCTATTCTCATTATTATCGACTGTTATCAGTTACGTTGTAAAAATATCGAATAACCGACTCATATAGAAACATCATTTACCATGAAGCAAGTGCTTCTTACCTCGTATTATATGTTTATCTAGAGTGACGTCGTCGCGGAGTGGCGGACGCGGATGTACATATTGTCTATTTATATATCATGTATGCAGATTGTATGAAGTCTTTAATTTATAAAGTGCCTTCTTAGGAAATAGATATATAATAATTACATTACATTAGTTATAGTCATAATTACATATGGTTTTCATACGTGGAATATATTATAAAGCGCTTGGTGTTTAAATTTAAAATTAATGCTATTGCTAATTTTGTATAAAAATAACTGATTGTGTATAAAGTCGGTTGGTGGACGATAATTTTACGTAATAACTTTATAAGTAAGTGGAATAATGAACGGAGTGTCATAACACAAGTGTCCAAGTTCTCTTTGCTTATCCTGCCATGCGGGACACAGCATGAAGCTGAAATAAAAACCTTATAAAAAAACTTTGATGAAAAATTGCACACTTTTATGTATATACTAGAATTATTATCACTTAGTTATCATTATTTTATACAATACAAAGAAGGAGTTCAATGAACATTAAATATTTTTTTATTTATTGATTTCTTATTTTACACAACAATTAAAAAAAAACAAAACTACTAACTAGGTGTCCATTGGTTACATGTAACTAATAAACGCCTAGAGCGTTCTGTTTCGCTATCGCTTGACACGTGACAATAAATCATACTTTTTCGTGTGTGCAGCCTGTGTTCATTGATTTATACTTATTAAGTCACAATATTTATATTTAAAATTGATATTTGGCTAATTATAATGTTAAAGATATGTCAAAATTGAAACCTTTAAATGACAAAAAAATGTTTTAGTAGCGGTATTTAGAGCCAAAAATGATTTGGTGAAGAGGCATACCTTATTGAGTGATTGTTACAATTTAACAAGCTTTTGTTGTAAGAATATACATATTCTATTTGATTTAGGTCTTAAAACAAAATATTTGAAACTAGTTTTTACTTAAAAGTGATACTAACAGTGATACTAACATTTAGGCTCACAAATTTCCCAAATATAATATTAGTAGAGTATTTATACCATTGTCCGTAAACGAACGGTACTTCTGTATTGTAAGTAGAATAAGTAATTTATATAGCATAATAACAGTTTGCCATTCCGTTCGGTTTCAGCCGCCGCCAAGTTTCAGATATGGCTTAATAAAGGATTTGCTCGTAACGGCCCAAGAGCTTATGACCAACTAAGTTTCATCGTCGACGAAATCTCGACATAATTGTTATTAAATATTAGCGTGCGTATTAGGTAAGTAGGTCGTGGGAAATTCAATATCCTTTTTCGCCGATTTTGTGGCAATACGTGCTAATTTAATGCCACGCTTTTTCGTTGTCATCACAGAAAAGCAATAAAGATAGTAAATATTTCATTACCTCTAGTGGAGATTGAACTCACAACCTGTCGCGTTTAGAACAACCTGTCCCATGCTTGTGCCCCTGCGCTACGGCAGGCTTCACAGTATATGGTTACTATATATTTAAAATTAATTTTGAAATTCAACCAAAATCTCAAGCTGTGGTCGGTAACATAACAATATTTAGGAACATTCAAACACAAAACACACTCCGTTCCCATTAAGACACTTCCAATACCTACCATTCTATTCGCCGAATCTAAAGGCATTGTGCTAAGTGGCAAAACTCATTTTTTTTAGTTACCAGAGCTAGAAAATGTAAATATTTAATTTTAAAATGATGAGAATGATCCTCCGAGTAAATCAAATTTACAACCGTTACGTTTACAGATGTTTGGTATGCTGCGTCACGGCTTCCAGTTCAGCTGTCATATCAATGAAGCTGCACGCAGCACAACCTTATACTCGTATGTCTGTCAACTGGTATTTCTATGACAATATGTTTTCAACCGCCTCTAAGCCACTACGAATGTTGCTCTGATTGGTATCAACCACGTAACGTGCACAATAAAAAGCTAAAGCTTTAGTATATGAGGAGTGATATAGATTGAACGCTTTATGCTCTTGATATATTGTTTATTGCCCATATTTGGATTTATTTTCTACTCCTATAGATACGATGTTTTATATTAGTTTTGATTTCATAGCGCACTGTTACATTGTGAATACGGTACAGCGCCTAGTTGTGAGCGCGATGGTTATAGGTTATATGAGGAGTGAAATAGATCAAATGCGTTTGCTCTTGATATATTTTTATTGCTTATTTGGAATTATCTTTTACTCCTATAGACCTGATATTTTAGGACATATATGCTTTTATGCTTATGTGAGTACTGTACTTCTACATTGGAATTGTGGCACAGCGCCTAATTGTGACCGCGATGGTTGAGGATTTGAACCTGAATTAGGAAAAAGTTTAAAAAAAGTGTAGTAAAATTAGTTTCCTTCTGTCTGCTGCATTGAACCTAAAGAAAATATCGATCTATGATGATGAGCGAAGCGAAGTTTTCAGTAAAAATCAAAGTCAATATAAAAAGTTTATTCGCATTCAATCTCACGTTTAATTTATTATCGTTAGAACAGAATAATAGCTAATGAAGGCGTGGTTGTAAAGACTCCTATTGAACTTTTTAAAAATTATTTGATTAGGGAACTGAAATAATAATTTCATTCAAAAGTAATTGATAAAATTGTTTAATTTAAAAAATAATTAATGGAAATGATCTTAAAAATTAAAGTATTTTTGGTATAAGCTGTATTACACAGATAGGAGGGAAGGCAAAAGGAACCAGGGAACCTAATGTTAAGACACACTCAGCCTTCTTTCACCAATTTATTTTCACCAGTAAACCCGTAATGCATCAACAAATGTTTAAAATTCAATATACGCTACTTTCATTTAAATTGTGTAACAATCGCGAAAATCAAAGTAATATAAATAATTTCTAATTTAATATCAATAACAAGTGGAATATTTTGTTACTCTCATGAGTACTGAGGGCGCAGATACAAGGGGAACGCTGTGTTATACAATTCTTATGTTTGCATCAGGTATATGTCAGCGTTAACAAATATCTATAACGTTATGCTAATATTCCATGTAGCTAAATTTAGCGTCGCACTATGTCTTAACGAAATAGAAAAGGAAAATAATTAATTCTTTAAGTGAGATTTGAACTTTATAATATCGTATTTACACATAAAGGCCATCGTATTTCCAAAAAGGCCTCGTTCTAAAACTACATACAAAAACACGATGCCTTGCAGAAGGTTTTATCTAAAATTCCAGTACAATTGGCTTCATTTCTATCTTAATGTATATTCAATAATATCTCTGCAACATGAAGATAATGATAGATCGTTGCGGGCATTATATGAAGCGTCTCACACCGTCTCATCAATCACTATATATTTATGAAACGCGGACTGTTCTAATTATTTTACACTTTGATTGAATCGCTCGAGAGAGGACAAGGATGTTACTATGATAAATATACAGGGCAAATATTATTTTGAATGTTATATATGATGACATAGATTGGTAAAGGTTTGTGTATTGTCAACTACTGCGACAAGAGGAGGGGTGTTATAAATACTTCTTTAAAAAATATGTAAAAATTATAACTTAGCGGGATTTGTACCCGTGCCTTTTGGTATCCTCCCAAGCGCTTTAATTAATTAAACTAGACGTTCTCGTCTATAGTCTAAATTTAGGCTCAACATTTTATGTAAACAAACAAAATAAATTTTGTTAAGTCTTTATTAACCATTTCACATTTCAATTTGAACCCTTACGCTACGTTTCTTTTACGTATTTGAACACATTAACAACAACCACTTTGACTTTTTAATATTTTCTTTGATTGCTTCTACTTTGGTGGAAAAAAGTGCAAGCGTTGTTCGCTTATGGTTCACTCGATGGCTCGAGCGCCTTGTGCCCCTGCTCTTTCTTTTGCTAATTAAATTTTGCACAATGCACAAATAAGAAACAAACTATTATTAATTATATAATAAAAAAACAAAGCAATATTATTTTTTTTTCCTTTTAAACATATAAATATTCAAGTATTATTTCTGAACAAAGATAAAAATTTTAAGAAACTTTGTATAAGTTGCTAATAAAATTTAATTTCTATTACTCACTCAATCACTCACTCTTACAAGAAAACATGTTTTTTTATTTATTCTTATCATTTAAATTAGACTATGTTTTTTAGCTGTAAGCTGAATCCCGCCGAAAGCGAAATACACTGCCGCGCTTTGCGTCGTTATTCAAATATGTTATTTTAAGGCAATTTTAATATCGGGCTTGTAGTGTTTGTATCTATTTAATAGATACGTAGCATTGTCTCATGTACACCAGTAGTGGAGGGGGTAAGTGTTCTGACAGACACGGTATGGGTCGGACGTGCTCCCACGCCGCTGTTACCTGGTGTAGTGGTGAGCCAGTGATAGGTATCCCAGTATCCTTTAAGAGTGTGTAGTGTCTATAAAGCCATACACTACAAGGCACATTATTAAAAAAATCTTAAAAATATATATACGAGTATATACCTTATTTTTTTAAAAAAAATAAAGTTCTACGTTCTAACGTACTAATTCATAATTACAAAGGTAGTTTTTTATCATACCATTGTTTACTAGAAGGCGTAGATACAAACATCGACAATAAAACGATTTGTAGTGAAAGCTTTACGTTCTCGACGTGAAATATTATCGCAAATAATTTATTCCTTGTACCCTTTTATGAACTAGATTTATGTACACAATTTACTTTGATGATGAACGTACAATAATCTTATTAATATTAGACATTTCTTTTTTTTAATTTACTGTGTTGGCATTTCTTACATTTATATAGCATATTAAATGAAACAGTTTTAGCCGGATATATTGAGTTTTATACATTTTGGAAACCCGACGTTTCAAACACTTTATAGTATTTTTATTATTTTAAAGTGTTATTCCACACTTAGTATTTCACTTTATAGTAGTTCGTGGTCACCGGTAGACTAAAAAATATTAATAATATTTATTATAATAATTAAGATATAAATAGTAGTAGTAGTATCGAATGTCCTTAGAGTGTCATCAGTCTTTAACTAAAAAATAAATAAAAAGAAAATACCGGACATTGGCACACGTGAATTCTCAACCCTAGTAAGATTGAATAGTACATATCAATATTTATTGAGGCTTAGTGGCGCAGTGGTACAAAATCTGACTGGGATTTTTCTTGATGGTTTTTTGTATATTTTCTTGACAACTTGACAACAACATGCAGTATCTCAAATATTGTGCTGTGGGTGGGGAAGGAGTGCTTTAATACTCCGTTATATATGATATAAGCAGAATAGATTGTGACAAAATGTGTATTTGTCAGCATGTAATATTCGAATTCGATTATTACATGCTGACAAATAGACTACTTTAGTTGCTATATTTTTCAGTATGGTAGTCAAGAAAACGGAGTTTTTAAAAAAATATCAATTTTTTTTAAAGTCCTGTTTCCTTTTTATTCAGAGAAATAAAACAAACACAAAGACAGAATATGGTAACATCAACCTGACCGTAAATCCCTAAAATCCGCATTCATACCCTTAGGGCGTCGTAATAGAATAATAAAAAGAATTTCTCGAATTATCTACGAAACGAAACACCAGGATTTTGCAAGTTTGTAATTTCACGCACACGGAGTAGCGGGCGACCACTAGTTCATAAGTTTGTTAACAGAATTTTGAATAGAATATCTTTCATCTACGGCCATTGAATTCAGACTGTAATTTATATTAATACCTCGTCGTAATCTACACCTAATGGTTTCACTTCGCTTTCATTTAGCCGAACTTTTAATAAGTTTCTTTCACAAAATCACGATTTATGATACCTTTTTACTTATTTATAGGCCTTATTCTTCTTTTATGTACATTTATAGGTGCACACATGGAGCTGTTTGTGATAGATAAAAAATACGTTCAAGTGTGATTTGGACTCCTCCAGGCTTTCGTACCAATTTGAGGATTGTCCAAGAATCCAGGAAGCACAATTGATGGAAAGTGGCACACTTAAGTTTGTCAGGCATATGCTCTTATTTTGTATGCAATGAGGTAGAATTATAATATTTATGAATACCTCAATTTAGACTGCTAGTTCTCAGTCTAGCTAAATTACATAATTGTAGATCTACAATTATGTAATTAGTATTGTATATACCGCAAATAATGTTGACAAGCTTAAGTATGCGAGCGTATCTATTCATTTTATATGAAATGAAATACAAAAGGTAATAATGACCTTTTTCTACGATTTTTTACCTTCATGTTGTGTAGCGGTTGAGGTAAAATATGCTCAGGGAACTTGAAAGCTTAGTGTTAAGACGTTCCGTTTCGTTCCTCCACTTTCCGCGAAACTTTTATGTTGAGTGGCGGGGATTCAACATCGCGCTTTGTCTTGTTACTAGAGCGAAAGAATTAAAATATTAAATATTTCATTTCCTCAAGTGGGAATCGAACCTACAACCTGATGCATTTTCATTCGCACGCTTGTGCCACTGCGCCACGGCAGGTATACTGGCTACAACATCTTAATATATCAATTTAATATATATAATAGTAAAATAATTATGACTTGCTATCACAGGTTTAATAGCAAATGAGACTGTGTGTGTATTAAACTGTACATTATTGTGACCATGCTCGATGCAAACAAGCATTGTTTCATCCGCATTGATACTAAACTCATATTAAAACCAGACGTGAAGCCCCAATTATTTCCAAAATATTAGTTTTTACAGTAGTTAAATGAAGTAATTGTTTTGCAGTGGCATTGTGTGTTTGCCACTTTACCTCGTTACTAAACCTAGGAAATGTTAATAATAATGAATATCGAACCCAAAATACACGCTTGTGCCCCCGCGCCACAATGGTATTCGCATTTATAATCTTACTAATATTATAAATGCGAAAGTTTGTACGGATGTGTGTATGTTTGTTACTCTTTCACGCAAAAACTACCGAATAGATTTTCATGAAAGTTTGCAGTAATATAGCTTTGATATCAGAATAACATAATAAGTTAAAATTTATAGGGATTTTTAACCGACATAAAAAAGGAAGTTCTTTTATGTATGTTCCCCGATTATTCGAAGATGGGTGGACCGATTTTCAAAATTTTTTTTTTGTTCGAGGGTATATTTTAAAATTGGTCCCATGGTAAGGAGATCAGGATCTGATGATGGAATCCTGGAGAAATCGAGGGCAACCGTAAATTTGAAAGGCACAGATGCGGTTTTTTCGTATAACAACGCAAATGGGAGATCTGTATCTGACTATCATCTAATTTTATTAACCGTCTGCAAAAAAGGAGGAGGTTCTTAATACGTATGTTCCTCAGATTATTTGAAGATGGGAACACCGATTTAAAAAAAAAACACACAAAGATATTATAGGCAGATTACTGTAGGACTATTTATCTTAAATAGTTCTAAATAAAAGTCCGCGACATCATGTACCTATCTTTTATGTGTAAGTCACTATGACCAAAATAGTGAACGCGGACGAAGTCTCGGGTAACAGCTAGTTAAGTTATACAATTTATTTTAATAGAATACAATAGAATTAGTATTCCACAGCTGATCCCAATACCGACTATAATATTTGTATCAAAATTGAAATACTCAGGCAATAAGCCAATAGGCCACGATGTCCGCTTTAATTGGTATTAACGGAGCGCCCTTGGATGTTACGTGTTTATCAGAAGGTTGGTGTCGATGTTCTCATTTGTAGTAATGATATATTGTAGTATTGTGTAGAACAGAGTTGTAGTGTATAATCCTAATTTATTTCACTAGATGCCGGATGGGGCATGTTGTAGCACAAGCTTGCGACTTTATAGGAATAGTTATGGATTTCCCACTCAAGGAAATGAAATATTTTTTTTATTTTTTATTTTAAAATTATCATCATTGGTTCATCATAAAGTGTTGAACAATGTTTTTTTTTATCTTAAGCTGCATACCTGTATTCCGATCGAACAAGCAAAAAGAGATGAAATAAATAGACTTGCTCAGTTCTTGAGAGGAAATCGAAGTAATTACAAAACACATGACTCTTTCTTGGTAGAAGTGTGAACGTTTTCTAATTTTTAGCTCAATTTTCAATATAAAATTTGTGTAACGAAAGGCAACACCGCGCTTTACTAACTAGAGTGGGAAAATTACAACAATAAAAATATTTTTTGTATCTTAAATCAGAATTAATGCATACAGTATTCGGCCCCCAGCACTGCGACTACCTTAACTTATGTATAAGTTTATATAAATTTATTTTACGGAGACGAGTCGACCGATGCCGAGCAGGAACTCGTAGAAGGTAAGGTGGCGTGTATACAGTATGACACGTGTCGGAATCTCTGTTGAGACATGTCGGTATTCTTGTAGAAAAAGCTAGGAGCTTAAAAGCGTATTTTAAATTCTTTTGCATCGGTAATATTGATATTTTTCTTATATTTATAAATATAATGTAAAAAATATTTCTTTTCGTTTCACAGTTTTTTAGGGTTTCGTAGTTAAAAAGGAATCACTTTGTTTTTCCTCAGACGAGACCTATCAAACCTGACCAATACATATCGAAATTGCATGATGGTATTAACTTAAAATATTTTTTAAAACATTTTTCTTTAGAATAATACTTTAAAAATATTAAAAATAGTTCATCAATATGATCCACATCGTAATGCTTACATTAGGCGCTGTATGC
>DWMZ01002947.1:0-13410 GCA_018249855.1 Eueides tales michaeli | reverse complement strand
ACATCAGTAAAAATTGACACCATTCATGGCATAAGGAAAAAATTGTGTATTTGCATACTATCCTACCGTTGTATGTAGAATTGATCTCCACTTGAGAAAGTGTTATAAGTAAGAATATATATAATAATGGAGAATGGAAGTACACTAGGTTTTCAGGTTCCTTCCAGCTTCCCTTCTATGTGTGCAATACAAACTGAATCTAATAAAGAAATAAAAACCTAAAAAAAAAAATTTAAACATAAACAAAAAACCTGACTGCATTACACTCTGTATGCCTTTTATGTGTCTTCTATATAATGTCTCCTATATATATTCTATGAATTAGCACTTCTGTTTAAAATGAGAGATTGACATAAGAATTATTAAAATTGACAATTGAGGCCTGTCATGACAGGCCTGTAACTGTGACTGTAAAAGCGATGTGGGCTGGCATTGTGGGTTCAAACCCCAATTTAGGAAATTAAATATTTAATATTTTAAATTTAAATATTTTATGTTTTTCATTTACTGTGATAACAAGGCAAAACGCAGCATTGAGTTCTGCCACTCAACACGCATAGCCTCATATTTCTTTCCAAAATTGGGGGACCATTAGTGGAACGGAGTGTCTTAACAAAAGGTTCTCAAGTTGCAATAGCTCAAAATAATAATTTTTGAACGGTTTGTCTATCCATTTGTGCAGTTGTATTGCATTCATCTCAGAACAGCTTACCACAATTGACTGCAATTTTTACTATTACATTTTGGAAATCTATCTTTAACATATAGCATATGTATTATTTAAATTGGTTATTAAATAAACACTTTGGTCAATTTAAAATATTTATTTTGTCAAAATTCTTTCAAAAGTTTTATTCATTTAGCTGATATTTTCATTTTCAATCTATAGATATTATCTTAAAAGTGATAAATGTATTAAAACAAAAAAGTAATTGAGATTACTAAATAAGTGTAAATAAAAACGAGTGAAGTCGCTGGTGGATCACTAGTTGTAAAATAATATTAATAATAATGTTAAAAAAATCAAAGTTAACTATCATTTTCTCAATTATTTTCAAATTCATTTTCCTCATTACTAAAGTATATTTTAAAATATAAATCAGTAGGCAGTAGGTATGTGAGTAATTGTGCTTCTGTTTATTGTAATTGTAATAACACATTATATATAGTTTCAGTGATGTTTTATGACTGTCCTGGTTTTGAAAGACGAGTTAAATGCTTTCTTGGACTACAGTGTATCTTGTTTCATGGTATTCCTATATTTATTCATTGGTTTTATTGGTATTTCAAAAAGCAAATTAATAGTATATTATATAATAATTCCGCACATAGCTGGTGAAGGCCAAGACAACATGGAAACCTAGTGTTAAAACACTCCATTTGTATTAGTTACTTCTGTTTTCCACTGTCTACCATATTATGGAGGAATTCCGTGTTGAGTGACAGAACTTGACACTGCTGTATGCCTCTCATTGCCAAAAATTAAATAATGAGTGAGAATTGAACCCACAGCAAAGAAGAATTTTAAAATCGCTTAATTCATACTAATATATGTTTTTAGTATGTTCCTTTTTAATTACTGATCATCTTATTTTATTTTACTTCTTATTAGTTATTTATCTAGACATACCCAGATATATCAAAACAAATATATATATCAAAAGGTTTTAGGTAACATTATGTTGCACTGCTTTTCACTTCTATGTTCATGGGCCATTATAGCAGCTAAAAAATGAGAAACTGTGTAATCTGTAACTCGATTTAATAAAAGAATGTGTAAAAAAATGTACTCATTACTATGATAATAAGCATTAAAATTATGTTTTTCAATATTCTTATATGGATAAATGTATAATAAAATGTAATAAATCATAGATATAGCTACAACTTGACTCCTTTTTCCTGTCTATCTCGTAGAGTAAAAAAAACAATACTAAACTATATTTTATACCGGTTGTAAAATAAAATATGTTTAACTATTTTTTCTTTTACAAGACAATAAAATGGCCTTTTATAACTTACAATTTTAGTAAAAATCCTAGATTTTTCTTTGGGACTACTGTTAAAATATTTTCTTACATAGAAAGGAAAAAATATTAATATTACCCATTAATAAATACGAATACATAAATAAATAAAATATTATTTATAAAAAACTTAGGTTAAGTAATGATTTTTCTGAAAAGCTTAGTTTAAAAGACAATATTAATACGTCATAAATAATTCCAGCTGGTATTTTGGCGGGCTGTCACGAGCGGAGGCGTCGAAACTGCTGCTCAACGAGACAGAAAGTGGTGTTTTCCTCGTGAGAGACTCCAAAACCATACATGGCGACTATGTGTTGTGTGTAAGGTATGTATTTAAAGATGAAAATGGACTATATAGATTAAAAACCATGGGGTAAAATTTTTAATGAAATATTGGAATGTTTAGTCGGATTAATAGCGTAAAATATTATATATGCTCATCCATCAATACATCCATTGTTTTCAATTCTTTCCAATATTGAATACTAGAAATATGATTTTTTGAAAATGACCAACAATCATGTTATTCTTAAAATATGTTACTTTTTTTAGAAAATTTCTTACCTTCTCAGCCTAGCCTCGATGAGTACATAAAAACTCTTTTAACTATAATATTATTTTTGAAATATAGCATTAAGTAAAAACTGAATAGTTTTTAAAATACTTTTGTCGAATGTAGAAATGACTAGTATTATAAAATTGTTATAATTACAAATTTATATTTACGTAGTATTTTCTGTAAGAAATTTGTTTATGGTCTAATTATAACTAAAAAGATATATGTATTTGTTTATGGTCTAACTATGACGAAAAAGAGGCTTGTAGATATTTATTTTTGACTTTGCGCGGTATCCCGTATATAGCAGAATAGGTGTTGAGACTTAACACTCCTCTTTTCAATATGTTCCATGGTGAATGGCGGATCTCAACGCTGTTATTTCTCTAGTTTCTAGAAATAGTTACTAGAGTAAAAGAAATGAGAATAATTTATTCCCTTGAGTTAGAATCGAACTGGTAACTTTTTTCGTTTACAGTGAATCGCTGTGTTGCTGCACTACGATGGCCTCCATTTATTTAATTTACTATAAAATGTATAAAAACAACATCCGAATTAAATTTCTATAGAAATTGTAATTATATATGAATACATAGATGTTAATAGATTTGTTTGATATACATTTATATAGAGAACGTTTTTAAGTATTATGCCCCCATTTAAAGGATTTTTTAATTTTTTTTTTGCGATAAGGAACATATATATAGATGTTTCCATTTGATAAGTATACAGATCTTAATGATTAGTTGCCAATTATTATTATATATCTATAAGTCACTGTTTTCTATGAGTATACGACAAGAAGTGCTCACCCGTCCGTACATGGTGGTACTTGTGACGTCACTTCACTTTGGTAATCTAAGCAGATCTAGGACATATGAATTTTGTTGTGTTTAACATTTAAGAAATAGAATGCTTATTAGATAATTATAAATAGACGCTTATTTAGAAAATGTATAAAAATTTGAACGTAACGCCTCTTGGAATCCGTACAAGGACCTCTTGAACGGATTTCAAGAGGCGCGGGTTCAAATCCCGCTGCGTTGAAATTTTTATACATTTTCTGAATAAGCATTTTTCTTTTCTAAATGTGGATTAACAATTTAAAAGTAATAAAAATATAAATAGACGTCCTTATTATATTTCATTTGTTTTAGTCTCGATAAGTCAACTTTCAACCTTTGAAGATATAAGGACTTTATATGTATTAAATGTTTAGCTTGCAGCTTCGTTCGATATTTAATTTTTAGGTTAAAATTCCGGATGTCCCGTTGTACTACCTACCAGATTCTATAGATTGGTCATTGACACATCCTTTGTTCCACACCAATTCCTTACTCTCCTACGTCAATAACTGACAATTCAATAGTTACAGTAACGACGATGCGTTCTGACCGCTTTAAAGTTATTGTTTCGAAACTTTTGGCTATTATTCTCTAAGGGAGAAAATAATTAAAAGTATGATAAATTATTGAAATTAAATCTTCGCAGCGTACAGCTATTTTTAAGCTAATCTAATTTACTAGCGACCCGCCCGCGGCATCGCCTGCTTGATGTTTCACTACATTATTTACTTATCTCAATTACTTTTATATTCTATTAACATTATCACTTTTAAGACAATATCTATTACATTAAAACGTAATAATTTAAGTATATGAATACTTTTTTTTTGTAAAAATTTTGTCATTTTTGAATGGATATAACTTCTTAATTTATTAACGAATTTAAATAAAAGAAACACTAAATGATGAGGGAAGTTTGCCATAATATAATATTGACAAATGCATTTAAGTCTGGTTAGACAAACATATAAACAGACACAAAAACATTTTAAAAATAACTATTTTAGGTCCTCTGTAAGGATTCTAATATATCTATCATATACAGAATGATCAATTACAGATTTATTATAAGTATATATTAATATCTTTGTTTTTCGCGATTGTTACACATTTTAAATGAAACACTTTTAACCGGATTAATCGCGTATATTGATTATTACATATTTTTGGAAACCGGGTAGACTCTACCCGTGACCACGGACTACTGTAAAGTGTTCGAAGCGTCGGGTTTCCAAAAATGTGTAAAAATCAATATACGCGATTAATCCGGTTGATCCGGTTATATTAACTTATTGAACATATTATTTTCCAGAGAGGACGATCGCGTGTCTCACTACATAGTGAACCGTGTGATATCAGCGGATGGTACGACGCGATTCAGGATCGGTAACCAGCTGTTCGCGGATATGCCGGCCCTGTTGGCCTTCTACAGGCTCCACTACTTGGACACAACGCCCCTGGTGAGGCCCCTGTCGCAGGCGAGCGCGCAAGCGACGCCGTCGACGACGCCGCATTTGTATCATGTGTTGGAGGTCGTGATTGCCAAGTTTGATTTTGTCGGGAGTGTGAGTTGCTTTTTTGTGTTTTTTTTTTTATATTTATATACAAATTAAGACTGTATCCCGCACATAGCGGGGTAGGCAGAGGGAACTTGGGAACCTAGTGTTAAAACATTCCGTTCAGTTCCCAACTTTCCCGCGTGGTTGGACCCACAACCTGTCGCTCACGTACAGACAGGTTGTGGATTCGATCCCCACACGAGGAAATGAAATATTTAATATTTTCAAATTAAATATTTGATATTTTCTTCGCTCTGGGTAATAAGGCAAAGCGCTGCGTTGAGTTTCGGCACTGCGACACACGCAACGCCTCAAATTCGGCGAAAGGTGGGAAAACAGAGTGTCTTATCACTAGATTGTCAAATTCCCTCTGCTATCCTGCCGTTTGCGCAATACATCGTGAAGTTGATTTGTGAAGATTCTAAAAAAATGTTTTAATAATATACAATGAGTAATGCGTGTCGAACTTTTAAATCATAAACGCTTTTATGTTTACTATATCGTTGCCAAATACTGTAATCTGTTGATTCTGCTTGTAATTGTGAACTGGTTCTATTTAAAGAAATAATTGATTAACAGAAACCTCCATATTACTAATTCTAAACAATATTTTTAACATATTTAACGCGATATTCCACGCTCAGGATAGAAAAATAACTATTTAGAAGACATAAACCAATTTGAACGTAGCCGGATTTGAACCCGCGCCTCTTGTACGATATTTGCGTGGGTGCAAATATCGCTTCAAATTTTTGTAATTTTTTAAAAAGTATCAACTTTTTCTTTTATTTTTTTTCACTTATAATTTGTTTTTTTTCGTGAAATATTGTACGTAATATTTAAGATCCAAATCATCACGTTCCCGATGTAATGTAGAAACATATGTGCTTCCGTACACCTACTTGTCTTATTTCATTTAACTAAGCTCAATAATTTAATTTGTATGTTGTCTGTTAGTCATTTAATAACGAGTAACTACGGGGTGAAAGTGTTATATGTACAGAGGCCTGTCGTGGCGCAGGGGAAACGTGACTGGAAACGTCAGCGATAGGTTGTAGGTTCGATCTTCATACAACTAAATGAAATATTTAATATTTTCAAGTTATATATTTAATATTATCCTTTTGTCGCTCTGGTAACAATCACTGAAATTCGGTGGAAAGTTGGGAACGGAACGAAGTGTCTCAACACGAGGTTCCTAAGTTACGTCTATCTATTATGGAGAGTGCAGAATACAATGTGAAGATGAAAAATATATATATATATATATATATATATATATATATATATATATATATATATATATATATATATATATATATATATATATATATATATATATATAGTGGGTCTGATTGAAACGAGAGAACTATGTTTTGTATTTTATGAGAATGAAAAATGTTTCCCCCGAAACAGTTTCAAATTCACAGAAAACACGATGGTGTGGATAGAAAGCGTAGATGAAATATTTATATTGTCCTTATTCTACGCAAAGACTGTAAACGCGATTATAGTTAATTCGATCTTCATTCGGGGGAGTTCTCTTTCTTATCAATGTTATAGAAAAAACAAAATGCACTGTTGTATATTATGTATTATTAATATTGTGACATATTTGATATTCGCGATTATTACACACTAGCTGTTACCCGCGACTTCCGCGTTCACTATTTTGGTCATAGTGACTTACACATGAAAGACAGATATATGCCGTCGCGGACTTTTATTTAGAACTATTTAAGATAAATAATCCTACAGTAATCTACCTATAATTATCTTTGTGTAACTCCAACGATAAAAATAGTTCATACAAAAGAACCTCCTTTTTTATGTCGGTTAAAAATCCCTATAAATTTTAACTTATTATGTTATTCTGATATCGAAGCTATATTACTGCAAAGTTTCATGAAAATCCGTTAAGTAGTTTTCACGTGAAAGAGTAACAAACATACACACATCCGTACAAACTTTCGCATTTATAATATTAATAAGATAAGATAAGATTTTTAATGGTAACGTCATGGGCAGACCCGCAGAACTACAGCAAAGTGTTTGCGCGAATAATCCGATTAGAATTGTTTAATTTAAAATATTATAAACATCAACAGGATCGTTTTATAGCGGATGTAAACCTCATACCACCTAAAATAGACGCCCCCAGTCTTAACTATGGCACTGGGTTGATTGCGATAACTAAATATCTAATAAACGTAAACGTTTATAAATAAATGAAGTAAATATAGGTTTCTATGCCGATGCCGCTTCGGCCCGATAGAAAAATGTACTTGAGTACGCTTGTACTTTGTGATATGATAGGTTTTGTACTATGATTATTATTATATTTTGAATATCTGCATCGTGCTTAATCCCGGTGGGCAGAGGAAAATCACTTTTTTTTCTTATCTTTCTTTGTACATGGCAGGGTAGGCAGAGGAAACTTGGAAACTTTGTGTTAAGACACTCCGTTTATATTCCCCACTCTTTGACGTATTTGAGGCATTGCGTGTTGAGTGACGTAACTCAACACCGTTTTTCCTTGTTACCAGAGCAAAGAAATGAAAATATTAAATATTTCATTTCCTCGGGTGGAAATCGAAGCCACAACCTGTTATTTAAAGTTACACGCTCGTGCCGCTGCGCCGCGACTGGTCTTAACTGATTATGGAAAAATCCATAGTGTAACTAATTATTATATATGTATATATAATGTTTAATAACTCTCTCCTCTCCTTAACGGCCATCACTAGATGTTCGTTAATTTATTACTATACTTTTTTGCTTCGTTTTTTAGTTAGGGCTAAACTAGATTGTGTATTGTATCAAAAAAATGTTATAAAAATTATCTGTGACGTCTACAACAATATGTCAACCCCCCCCCCCCACGCAATTAGAGGGGAATGTTTAGTCTGTCTGTCTGTAGCACCTTAGGAATGTACGGAATGTACGGAATAAAGTGCAATAGTTTAAAAAAGCTTTTTTTGAGTCGGAGCTTTTTAAGTCGTAAAATCTCTTCGCTCCATTTTACAAAGAATTATATATAATTAATGTTTCAACGGAAATAGGCATTTAACTGTAATTAAATTACGTAAATTAATTTATGGGAAATACGCTTGTTTCCTTGTATTGGATAGATTTGTTCAGGAAAATCATTGTTTTATCTTTATTATATAAGTATTTATATTTTAATGTCGTATATCTTTTTATTGCCACAGCAAGCTCTTATAGCGTCCATTTTTTAGAAGTTTTGATTATTGGAGCAAATATGTTAAAAATTACCTATATATGGCCAATTTTTATTAACAAACTAGCGACCCGCCCGCGGCATCGCTCGCTTTAATTACACTATTTTATTTACTAATTTCACTTACTTTCTTGTTCTAATAATAATATCATTTTTAAAACAATATCTATTTTATATCGAAAGTTAAAATTTCAACGAAATAAATGAAAATTTTGTACCAATTTTGTCTTAATATATTAAATCGACGTGACTTTTTCTTATTTATTAACCAATTTCATTAAAATAAACTACTATATGTTGAAGAAAGGTTGGCAAAATATAATACTGAAAAGTGCATTTAAATCTGGTTAGCTTGAAGTTTTTGAGATTAGCGTATTTATTTATTTATTTATTAGACATATCAACAATACATGTAACATTTTACATAATAAAAAATAGTGTTTTGGACAAGTTCTGTTACAAATATCAGTTACATATATATATATATATATATATATATATATATATATATATATATATATATATATATATATATATATATATATATATATATATATATATATATATATATATATATATATATGTACAGCATTCATAAAATATTCCCGCGATTAACAGTGATAAAATATATAATAACAAAATTAAAATGAAATTAAACAATATATTAGAATTAAATTGATTAAAAATACAAACAAATGATAATAAACCTTATGATTAAAAACAGTACTTAAGATTAAAAATTACAATTAAATTAGAAATAATAGTTAAAATTAAAATTACAAATGAAAATCAAAACAATTAATTTGTATGAGATCCGACATGAAGAATGGAAAGAAAATAAATGATAATTATGTTTTTTGGGTGTTTAATTTTTTCGATCTTTCTCGATTTGCACTAGATCCCATTTCTTTTTGGACAATATCACTTATGGGTGACTTTTTAGCTTGTATAAATTTATGTTTTAAAACCCCCCCCCCACGCCAAGAAGAAAACTTTTTTTTTATAAAATACATTAAATGTTTTATGTAAACATTTTGTATAATTATGCTATAACTAGGGGGCTCCGCCCGCTGCTCGCTTCGCTCGCCGACCCCCGGCGCCCAAGCAAACAAAAATTAACGAAAAAACATGTATCAATCAATGAAAACATCAATAAAAAATAAAATATTAACGATCAGCTTCTTAATTCTACACCTTTATCAAAAGCAAAAAAATCAATTTACATCTTGATTCAAATTCATAAAAAATCACAACATTTTTTTTCATATGATAGGCACTCACGCGAGTGCCTCGCGGTACACGATATTCTCGATCACCTTTTCTTCCAGCTTGCACTCGATCAATCAATATCAATTTTCTACATCAACAACTATTATACAAAAAAATCGTACAGAACAAAAAAGTATTTTATAGAATAGAGAGATTAAACAATAATATTGAGCGGACGAAGCCGTATTTAGAGATTACCGTGACAAATTGACACGGCACGTAATGTTGATGGTTCACTTTACATTTGGAAAAAAAAATGTCACCAAAATGAATTTCTAATAATCATAATTGTGTTGATTTCATAAAGTCCCTTTTACTGTACTACTGTACTTTGCCTTAAAACCTTAAGCCACAGTACAGATGATGTGTGATGGTCGCCGATAAATATCTATACTAAGAAAAGTCCTAAGATTTGTGAATATTTCTCACTTTTATTTATTTTCTTATCCGTTGAAAAATGCGCAAAAGTCATAAAATCTAACTTCAGAGCGTCCACAACTCGTTGACCGTACTGTAAATCAGAATTTAGAATATATGTATACTATTTGTAGCGTTGTTAGAGAAAGTGTTCGTGATTTCGTCGAAGTCTGTTTTATAGGAACGTTTTTTGTTTACTACATATTTGTTTTTAGATTTTAACGCTATCGGCGAATGTTTAGTCTCGTTTTTTTTATAGGTGATCGCTCGGTAATTAATCTGTGTACGTTAAGCCTCTATGGCGCAGTTGTACTCTGTCTCTCTCTCAGCTTCTCGCTGTATCCCGCATATGGCAGGGTAGGCAGAGGGAACTGGGAGCCTAGTGTTAAGACACTCCGTTCCCCAATTTTTGCCGATTTTGAGGCATTACGTGTTGAGTGGCGGAACTCAACGCCGCGCTTTTCCCTTGTTACCAGTCTTAGTTAGTTTGTTTTTTAGTTTATGTAGTTTAATTGCAATTAAATGTAGGAATAGCGTATAATTTAAAATGTAATATACGTATATAAAAAATATTTGTTTACATTTTTGTGCGTTTTCTTTTTTGTTTTTTTTTTAGTGCTTATAGTAATTAATTTTTTTGAACTTGTCTTCTACAATCGAGACCAAACACCACGTGCAATCATCTCGATAATATGATGGAAAGTGGAATACGGCATTCTGTATTCCTCTCATCTCTTAACACTTGTTCCTATCATTCTATATGCGTGATGTAGCTTAAAGCTTAAATATATCTGCCTTATAAATTATATGGCAGTACATTCAGTTATATATTTAATACACCGATGTTATGTATTAAATTGTATTAAATTATTTTTTATTTATTTCGTGACATCCAACGCCTGGAAGAAATCGCTTTTAAGCGATAAGGTCGCCTATTGTACATTGTCTTTTAAAATATGTATTTTCGTTTTTTTTCTTTTGGTGTACGATAAAAAGTTATTATTATTATTGAATTGCCTGTCGTGGCGCAGGCTACATACATGCGACTTGACTATTTATATGAAATACTTCACTTCCATGTATATGATGTGACATAGAAGTGAAATATTTCTTGTTTTCTCCTCGTAACTCTGGCAAAAAGGCAAAGCGCGGCGTTGAGTTCCACTACTGAACACGCCTATGCCTCGAATTCCACAGAAAGTAAGGAACGGAACGGAGTGTCTTGACACTAGATTTTTAAATTTCCCCTGCCTTGTGCGGGATAAAGCGCGAAGTTAAAGAAAAATATATATTATTATTTAATTATCCATAACTCCAGGACGCAGACGATTTGCCGTTCAGTCGTGGTGAGAAATTGATGGTCATCAATCGTGATGAGGAGCAATGGTGGACGGCGAGGAACGCGCAGGGCCGGATCGGGTCCATACCCGTGCCGTATGTACAGAGGGTGAGTCAATTTTTATTTATTTTATATGTTGTTTGATAATATTATACTTGCAGATTTAAATGTTGAGGGTAGTTTTTTGAATGTTTATGTAAAATTGTTTTAAAGAATATTTTATTTCTATAAGGATTAGAAAGAGGCCTGTCGTGGCGCAGCGGCACCATTGTGTGACTGTTAACTGCAGGTTGTGGGTTCGATCCCCACTCGGAGAAGTGAAATATTTGATATTTTCATTTCGTTGCAATGCAATGCCTCTAATTTTGCAACGCCTCGAATTCCACAGAAAGTAAGGAACGGAACGGAGTGTCTTAGCACTAGATTTTTAAATTCTCCTTTAGGGAACAGAGGGGAGTGTCTTATCACTAGGTTCCTAAGTTCCCCCTGCTACTCCCCCCTGCCATGTGCGGGATACAGCGTGAAGCTGAGTATAAGGAATAGTAAATAAATTAGTGTTTGAATAAAATAAATTTGCTATTATTTGGACTTATTTAATTTTTTTAATAATTTATATAGATTTAGTGACAACTTTTATTAATTACTGTTATTTTATATGATTTCGTGTAGTGGGAAATGGAGAGTTTTGATGCCAGAAAGAAATTTTTCTGTCTCAATAGTGTTTAATTAACTATAACTTTTAAAAATAAATAGAATTAATTATTATTTTTACCCTTTTTTTTCAGTTGCTAGACCCATCAGGCGCGCCGTACCCGCCCAACGAGGCGCTCAGCCAGCTCGACCCACCGAGCCCGCCCACCAACAAACAGCCACAGAAAGTAACCAATATGCAGGTATATACCTTTTTTTATTAGTTTCACGCTGTAGCCCGCATATAACGTGATAGGTAAAGTGAAAATTGTGTTAAAACATTATTCCCATATGTAAGAAATAAGTTTTTTTTTTCGTTTCTTCACTCTGGTAACAAGATGAAGCGCTGAGTGCCGTCTTCTTAAACGCAATGCTCTAAATTCGGCAGGAAATAGGGAATGGAGTGTCTTAACACTAGGTTCTCAAGATCCCTCTGACTAGACCTGCCATTTGCTAAGTATAATGTAGAGTAAAAAAAATCGTTGAGTTCCCATTGTTGTTTTTTCTTTTTTTTAATTTATATTGATACAGCATAAAAAACTGCATTTGAATCGGCTATGCCGTTTCTGAGATTAGTGTGAATATATCCATAGACAAATTATAATTTTGTTTTTTTTTTAAGTTCAATTACATTTATAAATTTCTCCAATAATATTTTTTCTCATATATCTTCCTCCCTTCATGTACAGACAGCGATTAGATACAAATTTATTATATGTGTGATAGTGATTAGTCACAAATAATATATATATATATATATATATATATATATATATATATATATATATATATATATATATATATATATATATATATATATATATATATATATATATATATATATATATATATATATATGTATATATATATATATATATATATATATATATACATACATAATTTATATATTTTTAAGCGTACGTTACCGGCGTTGGCGCGGGTGCGACAGTCGCGTGTCCCCAACGCGTACGACAAGACCGCGCTCAAACTGCAGGAGGGGGATTTACTCAAGGTGAGTCTATTTAAATTAATTAATTGTTCTTTTTTGTGTCTTTTTTTACGTTATTTATATATATTTTTTATAGACTTTTTTTTTGTTTTTTAAATTGTTTTTGTTTTTTTTTTATGTAATATATTCGTTACAAAAATACAAGAACACGATAAATAATACACCGTGATGTGTTAATGACAAATTGTATGAAAGATAGTTTCTAATCACTTGTAACGTGCGGGACAGGCAACTCCGCGCTTGGCTCATGACCAGATTAAAAAAATGACAATATTAAATATTTTCTTAATAGATTATAGCAAATTATATTTTTTGAAATAATATTTTTTTCATACATTACAGGTAACAAAAATGAATATAAACGGCCAATGGGAGGGCGAGCTGAATGGAAAAGTTGGACATTTCCCCTTCACGTATGTGGAGTTTCTCGACGACCTGCCCAGCTAAATATATATACA
>DWMZ01002946.1:0-13414 GCA_018249855.1 Eueides tales michaeli | reverse complement strand
AAAGGATAGTATTTTTTGATCTTGTTAACAGATACATCGTAAAACTGTTCACATTCGTTCCAAATGCCTTTCTCTCCACTCGGCACACACTTGTTATTTATACTCTAGCTATTTATATATACATACTTAAAATAAGTCGCCATGTCTATAATAGAAAAAAAATACATTATAAGGTTGTGTATAATTACGTGAAAAATGAGAGCCGTCGTGGCGCAGTTGTACAGTATGTGAATATTAAATGTGATGATCGTTGGTTCGATTCCAACTCGATAAGAATTTCTGTTAGCAAGGCGCACGGCGTTGAGTTTCGTCACAAAGCAAGTGTTATCAAATGTTGCTTTATAAGGGATAAGCTTCTAAAAACCTGGTCAAATACGAGTCTGACTCACCCATCGGGGGTTTCGTACCTATTTCAGGATGGTAGGTCAACGGAGAGTGCAACTTATAAGGTGCACACGCGCGCTAACTTAACTTTACCAACTTAAATATGCGGGCGAGTGCACTTGTTTAGTATAAAATAAATTGCAAATATAAATTTATATTGACTTTAATGGAATACCTGTACTTATTTATTTTTTAAATTGTTTCCTTTATTTATAAAATTACAAAATTCTCACTTGGTGCCAAATTTCATGCTCTACAGGTTTTGATTACGCTGCGATATTCATTAAAAATGTGAACTACGACAAAGGCTCTTAATGAAACTCGAACTCGCAACTTTTGGACGTAATACATTATGTAGTTTATTTTCAACGAAGTACTTAATTTTATTTATTTAAATGCAGAAAGTATAGCGGCACCTGCGATAATAAAACCATAATATGTAAATGGTATTGTTTCATAATGTTTTTCCGATAAACCCACCGGTACTAAAGTGATTTCATTGCTGTTTTACGCACAAGCAATAATGTTGCTCTAATTAAGAAGAATAACATTTTTTCAGAACCATTCATAGAATTGATTTGCAAATATAATATATTTTTAATGAATAAAAAAAATAGTATTTATATTGGTTTTATAAAAAAATATTTTATTTATATTATTTTTTATACGTAGTGAATTTATAACAATATTTTTGTTTCTCTTCTTTTCTCCATTTTTAGGCAATTTAGTCAGTCAGTTGAATGTTCAAGATCGATCGAACCAATTAATTCCCTCGAGTGGGTATCCAATACACAAAC
Organism: Eueides tales michaeli; assembly: GCA_018249855.1. Taxonomy (NCBI): domain Eukaryota; kingdom Metazoa; phylum Arthropoda; class Insecta; order Lepidoptera; family Nymphalidae; genus Eueides; species Eueides tales. The sequence continues at coordinate 12,233 of DWMZ01002946.1, read as the reverse complement.
ATCGTCTTTATGTTGTTTAGCAGCTTTACATATGCAGCGCAAAAGTGGCCTCTTTCAAATCATTAACAAATTAATAATGATTATAAAACTAAAGTAATATCATAATGCACACGACTTTTACTTCGTTTTTTTTGGAAGCGACTTTTATTTCCATACTAGCGCCCCGCCCTGCTTCTTAATTAAATTATAATTGGACTTAAGCGGTTAGTTGTTCTTATTGTAGGATTTTGGGTAGAGAATTTATTTTCATTTACTTCACTAGTGCAGATCGAACCGTCGTAGATTCTATCACATTAAAATTTACACTTTTCCACTGTGCCACAAACCTCTAATTGAATATTAAAAAAATGACCAAGTCTAGAGTGCAGGTATATATAATTATAAACAATTCTACTTGTTACAACATGCACACATAAAGTGCAAGCGTGTTAACGCGCTCTCATAAATTATGCGTTATCAGCGTTCATTAGCATACCGTGTTGATCTCCTATCGCGATGCACATTCGTGCTCGGATAAATATACGGCTAGCCAGATTATATGGATTATTTTATTATATATTAAGCTATAATTATTATATATTTATTTACAATTATTATATATTTTTATTAAGTTGTTATATATACTTCTATTTTGGGTCATACGTAAGTATTCGCGCCCTCTTTGAAATGATAGTAATATTTTTTAGCGTTGGAGGGTAGGAAACCTAAACCCATCTCAGTGTATAGCGTGTCGAATGGCGGTGCTTGCTTTGCCTCTTTAACCATAATAACTTGAAGTTATTTTATTGATTTGATGAATAATCTGATAAATATTTAATATGTAACAATAGTACATAACCGTGGATTCTGTCTTCCCTAAAAAAGGGGTTAAAATAAAATGTTTGAGTAAGCCTTAAGTTAGCTAGTAATGAAACCATGGTCAGTTTTGATGTCCAGTCACTCTTTACAAGTATACCTATTAAAGACTGCACTGCCACACTTAAAAAAAATTAAAGTCTCAAACACACCACACCAGAGGATCAGATACAGTGAGCTGCAATTAAGAAATCGTTGGCGGTAGTTTGATATAATAATTATATCAACTGTCAGACGAATGCCACCTCAGTCTACCCGTGACCACGGACTACTGTAAAGTGTTCGAAACGTCGGATTTCCAAAAATGTTTAAAAGTCAATATACGCGATTAATCCGTTTAAAAGTGTTTCATTTAAAAGATATAATATTTTCATTAAAACAACAGAGCTGGTGTGGAGCAAGATCACAAGCTAATGACTTTAAACGCTATTGGTTGTGAATTCGATTCTCACTCGAGGCAATAAAATGTTTTATAGTTTTATTACTTACGTGTTGTACGTCGGAACACAACACCCTGGTTTAGATGGCTATAATTTTATAAAATTAATTTTAAATATTTTTTTGCTGCCTCCTTATTTCATTTATCAATGTGTTAGTATTCTACAGGATAAACAGTTTTAATTTAACTTAATTAAAAATGTCCAATTCATATTAATTACCTTTACAGCTAGACACTTGAGAGCCGGGATGTGCATTTAGTAACTTAGCAACGTTTTATTATCTTTTAAAATCAGAAATGTAGAGGAGGATTTATTGAAAATAAACAAGACTTTCCATATTGAAAGTTATGTAATTCTATTTATTTTAAAACATAGTTTTATAGAAGAACAAGCGAATGAAAATTGGCTTTTCAAAAACAATAAGCAAATTAAACATAAGGAAATAAATTGAACATATGTAAATATGATGTTATTTCTATATTCATTAAAAAAACAAACCTGGTATGGCGCAAGATCATAAGCTAATGACTTTAAACGCTATTGGTTGTGAATTCGATTCTCACTCGAGACAATAAAATGCCTAATAGTTTTATTACTTCTTCGATTTCTGCTACTTAACACGCAATTCCTCCAGAATTCGGCAGAAAGTGAGGAGCGGAGTATCTTAACATTAGCCTTCCTCTGCTTGATCCTACTATATACAGGATACAGGGTGAAGCTAAAAAAAAGAAATAAAAAATATACATAGAACTTATTATTACCATAAAAAGCAATGTCAGATAGTATCAAAAAGCTGCACTTCGACCGTTTCAGTAGTCGGTAGTCTGTAGTCCACACTCCGTTCTATTATATTGATCACATAAAGTGTACGCGTGTTAATGTTATCTCGTAAATGACACATTATCGGCGTTCATTGCCGCGATACGTTTTCATCTCTCGTAGCCATTCGATACTGTCTACTCCAATAAACAGAGACCTTAATTTTATGTATTTTAGTGTGTATCATTATATTAAAAATATAAGATATTACAATCAACTTGAAGTCATTTATAATTATAATGATTGTATAAAGCATTTACTGTAACAGAAAAATCCACGAGGTCCAAAATTTAAGATGAAATTAAAATTTACTTATGCAATAAAATAAATAGTAAAAAGCTTGATCATATAATGAACAACTAAGATAAGCTGAAAATTGTATATGAAGTGGCTTGTAATGAACGAAAAATAAACTTAAAAATAATGTTAACAATATATATTAAAATACCTATTATTTACACTACACAATACAAGACAAACATATCTCTTTTATAGCTATTAAATTAAGTTACCCTTTTAAATATACTATAATAAATACAACAATCCGAATTACATACACTTACATATGGACGTATATACAAATGTGCATCATTCCTTTGAAGTAACGTTTACATACCGAATCTATTTCCCTATAGTATTGATTACGTTACTCACAATATTATATTTTAGAAAATTATACATCGTGACGTACAAATTGACATAGCCAGTCTAGAGATCAACACATCGATTTATCATTTCAGATATTGAGTTTATTATTCTAACACATAACACAGTATATATAGAATAGGACTGATCCCGCGTAGGGGCACAAGTGTTCGACATGACGTGACATGTTGTGGGCTTGATCCCCGCTGGAATAAATGGAAAATTTAACAACACTCGAGTATCTTAGTACTAGGTTCCCAAGTTCCCACTGCCTACACTGCAATGTGCGGGGTAAGTAAATTATTTCTATTATATAGATAGATAGATAGTCTCTATTTATAGAGAATTATACACCTCGGGCTCAGAAATTTAATTACACTCGATAAGTAAAAGATGAGCCGATATCAGATATATTTATGCTATTATAACGTATAGGTAAATGTTACTCAAAAAAATTATATATTCTTAGTTTTATATGACTATCGTTACTTAATGGTGATGGCAATTTTATTTTCAGCTTCACACTGGACATGGCGAAGGCCTCACTGGGCATAGCATCAAGGTCTCAGTCGACGGTTTCTGCTCTAAATATATGCCCGTGAACACTGTCTTTTTCTGCGTATTAATGATTTGTTGGAGGACATACATTGTTATGCAGATGATAGCACTCAAGACGCTGGGCATTCCGATCGTGCAAGTCTTTCTCAGGAAAACATCGACCAGTGCCGAAATCAACTTATGTATTCCTTTGAGACATTCCTCGAGAATGTTTTCGTATGGGGTGAAAAACACCTGATACACTTCAACCCTCAGAAGACACAAGTCCACGCGCTAACCACTCCCCAATTTATCGTATCATCATGTTTCGAGAACACTCCTATTAAAGCAGCGCCCAAAATCACTATATGGTGTCTAAGTTTTTCGTGCGATTGCCAGTATCGCGATCATCTGAAAAGCAAGGCCAAGTTGACCTCGAAGAAACTGGGGGTCATCAGTAAAGTGAGACAATACTTTACGCCAAAACACAGTTTGGCCCCGTATGGGGCCCACATTTTACCTCATATGGAACATATCATACAATGTAGAGCCGTTCGAATCGCTGGGGCGAACCAAATGACATGCTGTGAGGGGCTTGATACTTTGGCTCTGCGTAGAGATTTATTCTCGCTTTGTGTTTTCTTCTGCATTTATCACGGAGATTGTTCTGGAGAACTGTTTGTACCGCCGAAGTTTATTACCGCACAGTACGTCACAAACAGAAATACAATCCACATCATCTGGACACACCGCATTCCACTACTGTACGGTTTCGTAGCAATTTCCTTAGTATTTGTTGTAAGGGATATTTGCAGGTCGACACGACATGGGCACCTTCAAAAAGCGCGTCTACCTCCACCTTAACGCGGCAGGGAACGCACTTGTAGCTCTCCTGTTTTTCACAAATAACTTCCAACATTAATGTTGTTCTTTCTGTTCTATTATTGATACTAGTATTGCGGAACTAATTATCATTTCATATATTATAAAGGTAATACACGAATTTCATTACAAATAGCACCTATAAATAAATTGATATAACCAACCCTAAGTAGGTACATTAAACTTTTATATGTGGAACTAAAATTAAACTCCTACTATTTGAATACGTGCACAAAATATCAATTTGAAATAAATAATATCTGTTTTAAAATGGTATTTGTTTGTTTGAATTCCAAAAAATACCAAAAATGCGTAATGACAGGAAACATACGCAAGCCGGAAATCGTTCTTTTGTTTGAAAAACTTATATTCTATCTATCAATACATATCGTTTTTTCTTACCCTGTTACCTTAAATATAATCATCAATATTACGTCATAATAAAGAGATTTAAGTAACAGTAGAACGAGATCAAATAATATATTTCTGAGTCACTCTCCGTTTCCGTCACAAGCCTTTTCTACGAAATAAAAAGGGTTACCGGAACCAGAAAGAACAATGGATGTATCGTAATGAAATCTGGCTGAGCGTGACATTTTGTCAGTGAGTAAATATTTAAAGTATACCAAGTCTTTGAAACACACATGTATGTACGTATATAAGTTGTACATTATGTACGATCATACCTGCTGCGTATACACTGGTAATTCAGTTTGTCTTTGACTTTGTATGCCTTATTTTAATTATTGATATATTTTTTGGCCAATTTGTTGTTTATGATGACTCAGTTACTTTATAATTATATGATCATAATAATTCTATATTTTAATTTATTAGATTTACGCCGTATTCTGCATATAGTGAGGTAGATGTGCGATGGACACTAGTAACTACACTGCGTTCCCAACTTTACGCCTAATTTTTGAGAGTTGGCGCGTTGAGTGACGCAACTGAACGCCGCACTTTGTCTTGTTACTAAAGCGGAAATTAATTAAAAAATAACTGTTGATTGATCTTTAATTAAATGTCGTACGGCATAGGCGTACGATTATAAACGCGACATGTTGACTCCTCCACTCGAGGAAATGAAAAAATAATATTAAAATATTTTAATTTACTTATTTTTGTAACGAGGCAAAGTGAGGCGTTCAGTTCCGTCAATCAATATACATGGTCTCCAGAATTGGACAGAAAGTGGGAAATAGGAGGTTCCTAGGTTCCTAGGGTTTGTGTGCCTACACTACTATAAGTGGGATATAGCGTGAAACTAAAAAAAGTTTTTTAATACATTATAAACAACAAATAAATCACAAAGTAGCAATAACATTCTTTCGAATGTATTATTCACGTAATTCTTATTTATTGTTCAAAGAGCTCGCAATAACAGTATAGGACATTCGTCAGACTGACTTTAGAGAAATGATCGAAATAGTTTACCTAAGCTATACCTATTTTTGACTGAATACACTGCCGCTGGCTCTTTTGTGATTCTGCTTTTGTCGAATAAATATTTTACATTGATAATAGAATAGATTTTAATATAATGAACGGTAAATGTAAACAGAAATTTGCTAAAAGATAATAGTTAAAACTGCCCTTAAATCGGTTAAGGTGTTCTGAGATTAGAGTACACAAGCGAGCAAACAAACAGACAAGCATTATCTGCCACTACAGACAGCAATCAGTAACTATTTTTAACGATATGTTTTTATTTTAATCTATATAATTTCTATTTTTACATTTATACTTACAAGTATTGTTGTATGTCTCTACATTAGGTACCATTCACTTACATGTTGACTACTGAGTGAACAATGACTGCGGAAGCAAAAACAGTAGCAACGTAGCCGATACCCGATATATAATGTATAGGAATATCAATACATATAGCAGTATAAATATAAAATTCTTTTTACATGTGTTTTTGTGGAGACAAAGAAGTCTTCTTGATAGTTTTATAACAGCAAGTTTTTCGTGTAACGTGAATGAAAGAGTAAATTTTTATCTGGAAACTTTTTACATAATTAATTTGTCGGACCTTGTCCTCTTTCATACAACCGAAGTGGATACTCTTGTAAAGTTAAAAATACCGAAAGAGACGCTACTTAAGTGTCGACGTCGCTAAGTAGACTGAGGAACTTAACTTTATTATGAACACTAGTCTAGCTTTTGTCAAAGTTACTTTATGAAACGTGTATATAATTTGAAAAGCTTATAAATTTTAGAACGCGTAAATAGAAATATAAGCTTTTTTTTTCTTAAGTAAATAAAGAAATAGGTATTTTAAGCTATAGCTCAAATGAGTTTTATATTTCGCTATTGTTATACTATCAAGGAAAAGAAAGTCCATTTGTTGGGCAGCCATCTAGCCTCGCCATTTATCATTGTCGAAGTGTGTTATTGTGGTATTACCTATTATAGATGACATAAAAGTTATATATAATGCATAGGGTATATAGATTATTACGAAATTGTATTTTTTTTTTCAACACGCTATATCCCGATTGTTTTTAATATTTAACATTAAATATTTTCATTTCTTAGCTCTGATTTAAAATAATAAAAAATATCTTTTAAAAAATACCTTAGATTCATGGGAAAGCGGGGAACAGAACAGACTAAGCATTTTAACATTAGACTCCCAAGTTCCCTCTTGCCTACCCTGCATTGTGCGGGATACAGCTTGAAGCTAAAAATACAAATTCGAAAATCTAATTACATCAGCAATACATATTTAAAACCACAAATGGAGAGAATTATTTATTGAAAATAAACAAAGCTTTCAATATGTACACATATTTATTTTAAAACATAGTTTTATTAAACAAGCGAATGAAATTCGGTTTTAGAAAAACAAGAAATAACATAAGCATAACAAATTAAATTTAACATATTATGTAAATATAATGTTATTTCTATATTCATACAAAATTTAAGAGTAAACTTTCCACAAATACTATTGTTATATCTACTACAAACTATATCAAATTTACAGACCGATTGAAGTTGATCGAACATGAGGGAGAAATGCGGGGAAGCGGTGTTCCATATAGAAAACAGATACCTTAGTATAGGTTGTTTAAAATATCCTTTCTGTTTGCACTCTTTCAATTTGTTCTTGAGATTCTTGCAAGTGTACGTATTGAAAATTCTAGTTCTATATCTCGAATGTTTTCAAATGAAAATAAATATTTCTGTTGAATAGCATATACATTGGGAGATTATAGTGCAGTATTTTTTTTGCGAAACGTAATAAGTTTTTATTTCGCGCGTGTTAGGATAGTCAAAGGCAACCTGAGTACATAGTGTTAAGACACTCCGTTTCGATACCCACATTACACAGAATTTGTTGCATTGCTTGTTGTGTGGCGGAATCCAACGCCACGCTGTGCCTTGTTACTAGAGTGAAAAATTAACATATTAAATTATGAATTTAAAAATATTATATATTTCATTTCTTCGAGTCAGGATTGAACCAACAACCTATCGTGTTTTCAGTCACACGCTTGTGCCCTGCACCACAACAGGCCTTAAGTAATATATTTTATCAATAAATTAGGTTAAAAATTTTGGAACACTTTTTACTATCCAACATCACTGAACTATAAACTTAATTTGGGTAAATTTATCTAATATGTAATTATTCTGTTTATTTGAATTAAAACCGGACGTTCAGTGAATAGAACTTACACATTACCGGCAACATATACACTACCTAATGTAAAATATTCACTAATCACACGTAGCTTTTAAGTAAACGTAGATCACGCCAAATATTATTACAAAATCACGGCAATATATTTATGTATAAATAGTTCTCAAAATCGGAAAACTTGTTCGAAATATGTGATTTTGGTAGAAGTACAAAGAGGACTGATAAATAATTCAAATCCTGCAATGCGGGCCCCAGGGATCGACAGAATGTCTTAGACGCCGGTGTTTGAGTGAGACACACTGTAGCACTCAGTATTCAATGAAACATTGTTTTGATATTTTTTTTATTGGGAACTAAAAGTGAGAAAATGCTAAAAGCAGTAATAAGAAGTTGTTTTGGTTTCTCTGCTTCTCGCCTGTTCTAAAGTTATTGGATAGTTAGTTGGCATGAACTTATAATTTAAAGTTGTTTGTAAGCTTAAGTTGATACTCCTGCAATGACTACTTTTACTGTAACTTTATTATTGTATAATTTTATTAACGGGTTTTTTAATGTTTATATTTTTTATATTAATTTAGAATGATATCTTCTTGTGAGAAACTTTTAACAATATGTTTAACTTGTATGTCGTTAATCTATTTGTTGTAAAACTAATGAAAAAAAATAAAATTATTGCCTTTTTTGAGAGAAGAAATTTTTTATAGAAAACAAAAAATAAAAAATTATAATTTCATAAAACATATAACGTTGTTATTTAATTAATACATAACGAAACATCTCAATTTAATGACAGAGACACCAACTACCATTGACAAAGACATATTAAATAAAACAAGTAGCATGTGGAACAGACGCGAAGTCACGTGATTAGCAATTTGAAAAGTTCCTAATACATGCGTGAGCTTAAGATTGTTATGTCTAAATAAGTCCTGAATTGGATCAAAATACAAAACAATCGTTAGATTTTATTTCACGCGAGATAAGGACTAAATATTCCAACTGATGATTGCTCTAAATCATATCAAACGATCGTGACTCGACTATAACCTATCTGCGCTCAGATCGTATCGTTATGCGATATTTAAGCTTAATTTAGCTTAAAATTGTCATACCAACTATACTTTTGGTATATACATATAATCTTTATCGTAATATGACATTTGTATGGTATTTTGTAATTTTATTATTTTAGAGTATATGTAAGAGTGTGCACTTATGTACTTGTTTGGTTAGGTTTAACTAGAAAAAAAAACAAGAGACTACATATAAGTAACATCAGAGTAAAGAAATTTTTTTATTCTTCTTCTTGTTTTAAACTTTTTGACACGTTTTATAAGAACTATAAAATAGTCTAAAAGAAATAAAAGCTAGTTAGCTGTTGCATAAGCAAAGTGCCACACTTTGCTCAGCTAACTAAAGTATATAAATATACGTAAAATTATTATGAAATTTGAAAAGAAAAAAAAATGAATTCAACATCTTTTATCTTATTTTCAAATGTATCTTCTTAAAGTTCGGTCTAAAACAATGCGGCCACATTTTAGGAATGTTTTAAAAATAACATGACAATAGGGGTTCCGAGTCAAGTAGGGACTCCGTTTTTGAGGTAACAAGCTCTACCGAAATAACTTTTTTATACATTGCAGGAGCGCTCCGTGTCTTTAAATCTTGAAAGTATGCGTTACTCAGATATATTGTGTACACAAAACAATAAAGTTATGAAAATTATTTGAGATTTTTACTATCTGATATTTTGTACACGTATTCAAATAGTAGGAGTTTTGTTTTAGTTCCAAACATTCTTCGACCACATTTCTTTTTATTTGCAAAGATTAATTTATCAAAAAATGTATAGAATGATAGTTTAGTGAAGTTTCTTTTCATACATAATTTAAAAATATATAAGAAGCAAATAACGCGCAAGTAATCTAACACCTTAGGACGCCATTTTATACAGTAAAATATTTTTCTACACAGTCCTCTAAAGTTGTAATCCCAGGGAATACCGTAGGTCTGCTCTGTCGAGGATTAGATAGGATAGGATGGGGTCCTGATGGCGTTGTCGGCTTACTGTGTGTTAGCGAAGTAGATTACGTAAAGCACCTGCTTATTATTTAGCCTTGCGTAAATAACCTTTGAGATTTGTGTATAGTAATATGATTACACGCTTGATTATTGTATGATTATACGTTTAGGTAAATGTTACTCCATAAATTTATATATTCTTAGCTTTATATCATTATCCTTACTTAATGATGATGGTAAATTTATTTTCAGCTTCACACTGTATACCGCACGTGGCAAGGTGTGCAGAGGGAACTAGCAAACACTTTCCGCTGTATTTGTGGCATTGCGTGTTGTGTAGCGGAACACAACGCCGTGGTTTAGATGGCTGTGATTTTATATAATTAACCTACTAGGTTGCGAGTTAAGCCACTCATTTCTTGGCTCTGATAACAAGACAAAGCGCGGCGTTGAGTTTCGCTACTCAACGCGTAATGCCTCAAATTTGGCGGAAAGTGTAAATGACAGAAAGTAAAGTAAATTAAAATATTAAAGAGACGCACATTGCTAAGCGCCATTACACTGCACAAACTTTGCGGTTGTTCCACACAGCCCCATGCCGGACGTACGCAGGCGCGCGCGCACCTTTTCGACGTCTTGTTGATTTATTTAACAATGAATTTACCGGTATAGACATTGTTGCAACATCTGACGTAACTTTTAAAAAACTTGCTACTGCAATTCTGAAAACTAAAACTAACGCCTAAATAACACAAAAGATTTTTTTAAAATAATTCTACTTACTTTTAATAAACATAATTATTAATAAAAATAAACAATCTTGTACGTAAACTAACACGTATCATTATGTGAATTGATTAATCTGTGGATAACGTTGTGGGTATCACAATTACAAAGAAAATTTGTATGTATAGTTTTGTAGTAAATAAGTTATTATTGTGACAACTGTTTGTTATTCCTAATAAATAAATAAAATAAAATCTAACGTAACGCAACGCTAGTTCCAATTCAAAAAAATACCAAACCTACGCCAAATATGTCAAGCAGGAAATCACAATTCTTTTATTTGAAAAACTCATATTCTATCCATCAATACATATCGTTTTACCTTTTTCCCTGTAACCTTAAAAATAATCATCAATAATACACCATAACTAAGGGATTTAAATGACGAGCGTGTCGTGGCGCAGCGGCACAAGCGTGTGACTGTAATCGACAGGTTCTGGGTTCGATCCCTAGTCGAGGAAATGAAATATTTAATATTATCAATTTAAATATGTAATATTTCATTTCATCGCTCTGGTAATAAGGCAAAGGCGTGGCGTTGAGTTCCGCTACTCAACACGCAATGCCTAAAATTCGGCGGAAAGTGGGGAACGGAAGTTGAACGGAGTGTCTTCACACTAGGTTCCCGGGTTCCCTCTGTCTACCCTGTCTCGTGCGGGATACAGCGTGAAGCTATTTAAATGACATAGCTTGACGAGATGAAATAATATATATCTGAGTCACTTTCCGTTTCCATCACAAGCCTTTTCTATGAAATAAAAAGGGTTACCAGAACCTTTGGGGAACAAGAACAATCGATGTAGCGTAATGAAATCTGGCTCAGCGCGACAGTTTGTCAGTGAGTAAATATTTAAAATATACCAAGTCTTTGAAACACGCATGTAGGTACGTATAAACGTTGTACATTATGTACGTTCATACCTGCAGCGTATACATTTGTAATTCTGTTTGTCTTTGATTTTGTACGTCTTAATTTAATTACTGATATATTTTTTCGCCAATTTGTTGTTTATGATAACACAGTTATTTTATAATTATATGCTACATAATAGTTCTACATTTTATTAGATTTACGCCGAATTCTGCATATAGTGAGGCAGATGTAAGGAACCTAGTAACTACACTGCGTTCCCTACTTTACGCCCAATTTTAAAAAGTTTGCGTGTTGAGTGACTTGTATTATAACTGTTGAACGATCTTTAACTAAATGTTGTAGGGGCTTGTAATGAGGTAGGGGCTTAGGTGTGCGATTGTAAACGCGACAGGTTGTGAGATCGATTTCCACACGAGGAAATGAAATATTTAATATTTTAATTTACTTGTTTTGGTAACAAGGCAAAGTGAGGCGTTCAGGACCGTCAAACAATACGCATGGTCTCCAAACTTTGACAGAACAGGTAATAGAAGGTTCCTAGGTTCCTAGGGTTCATCTGCCTACTCTATGAGTGAGATATAGCGTGAAGCTAAAAAAATTGTTTAATACATTATAAACAACAAATAAATCACAAAGTAGCTATAACATTCTTTTGAATGGATTATTTACGTAGTTCTTATTTATTGTTCAAAGAGCTCGCAATAAGTGTATAGGA
>DWMZ01002945.1:0-13414 GCA_018249855.1 Eueides tales michaeli | reverse complement strand
ACAGACAAAAATTTTAAAAATTGTAGATTCGTGTTCTATTACTTATTTTAAGCCCCTCTACATTATTTTTTCATAAATAGATTCAATGTACAGACACGACTTTTTTACTGTTTTATTATAGTATAGATAACAATATTAAATTGTAGACTAACACCTTTGTACTATATATTTCTTATCACTAATCCTGTGTGTTATGTACATAATGTATGTATTTATTTTAATAATATTTTTTTTTGTTATTGGTGAAGGTAATTTTTTACTAGATCTTCTTTTTATAATATGCATACTCATATTGTGTAATATAATCTGTTCTTTACCGTACAACCTCCTTCGTGTATTCTCCATACAACGTGACACTGGCGAAGTGATATGTGCTCAACTGGAACACTCAGAACGCCATAATCAAAGAACCATACCATACCATCAGAATGTCAGTATCATGAAGTAAACATTACGGCATTGTGGCAAGGCGACACCGCTGTGGCTAACACAGTTGTGGGTTCAAATCAGTTATAATTAAGTTATTTATATTCCCCTACACAGGTTAGATCAGATCGCGCCGTTGAACTCCCTCAAACAAAGTGAAATGTTTTGAACAAAAGAGGACAACAGAGTGTCATGGCATTAGGATTACTTTAAATAACATATCACATATTTTTCCTACAAAGCGAATGATAATATTGTTCTAACAGTTTATTTTTCATGACGCACTGATAAGCTTTTCAAATATATACTACACTGCTAGAGGAAATGTAACCCATGTTCACCACGTTTATAGTCCAACGTCGTACCACTGCGCCACAACGACCTGAAAATTGAAACATTCATATATAAATTCTCACGATGTTATGTTTATCGAATCCATTGGCAGTATCCAGTTTTGAAGACTGCCATTTGAACTACAGTAGATTCACTCGCTGAAACAAAGTTGCAAAAACATTTGTTACTCTACCATATTGTGAGTTATTTCCGTTTCTATTTTCAGTACTGAGAAAATCGTACAATGACAAGATAAAAAAAAACTTACGTAACTGCACAAAACAAATAAGGCAAATATGTAAGTAAAATGAAATGTATTTTTTCAATCTTATGTAATATTTATAACCAGAATAGCGGCTTTCTTTATAAATATGTTTATTTATTTTATTTGTTTTTCTTCATGAGCGAGAAAATGAAAATAATATTTCAAAAACTAAACAAAAAATTAGCAAGTACAATAAGACAAAGGTGTGCTGATAGGATTTCTCGAAATTCCTAACGGAACGGGAAAGTAAATATTTTCAAACCAACTCGCTGGCGACTGTGATTTAAATATTTCTTACCATTTTTGTAATTAAATTACACAGTCACAGTTTTATTCAAATTTCAAAATATATGTAATATAAATTAATGTTTGGATACTGTCGTACCTACACGTGTCAATGTCAAGGTAATCAGGAGGATAATCGATCTCTGATACCACTTACAATTTGCAATCGCTAAGTGCATAGGTAACTCAAATTTCGTGAACGCTCGGATATGTATGTTTTGCTCGGATATGTCAGCTTTTGCATTATAAGGCTCATGTTTAAAGCGTCTGTATGAACAGATGTTGCTATTAGTGAATATAATTATTTGGAAAACGTTTAAATAATTGAATGCAGTAAGATTAGAACCTGTACTTCATGGAAATTCTTATATACTTGTTACAATTTATTTATGTTAATATTTCTATAGGGAGATTTTTACAAATTTCCACTACCTAAGGATAATTCCTTAATAATCACTCGACAAGTGCAAGAATGCTATTTATTGAATATTTTTAAGGTGTTTTAACTATTATTCCATATTTAGATGTCTGAGAAATAACTGTTTACTCTGTATGCATGTACAAAATACATTGTTAATGCATGAGATAACTCTAGCCACAGGTACAGCTAATGGGCAACCCATAGAAATTATTACCGTGAGGTCTTATTGCCTTCTTCGATAAATGCATTGTACAACACAAGAAGAATTGGGGCCTTTTATGACGAAAGGGCCCAAGTGTGCAACTGTCAGCGCAACAGATTGCGGGCTCGAGCTCCCTCGAATAAATAAAACATTTATTATTCTCGTTTATTTGCTCTGTGACAAAACAAATTGCAGTGTTTTTTTCCGCCACAGTGGGGAATGGAAATATTCTAACTGGAACGGAGTGTCTTGCCACTAGATTCTCAAATTCCTTTTGTCTACTTTGCCATATACGGGATAGTGTAAAGCTGAAAAATATATTATTCTAACTCATACCAATATTTACTGAGCTTATTGTGTTAATCCAAATAAACACTTTTTACAACATTAAAGTAATAAAAACACAAATAAAATAGATTGGAATATGTATATTTACGTTTACAACCATTATCTAAATACAAATTTGAATTTAAACCAGCAATTCATGACTTTTACAACTACCCTCTATATCACTTCGGGTAAACTGTAGCTTCTTGTTTACTTATCTATTTGTAATCCGACCGACCGTGAGGCAATTCTAACTAATCCAGCCCTGGATCTAGCATCGTAGGGTTAAATGATGCTTATCATTAGATTTCGTTAGAAAATTGTACTTTAACACCAAAACTTTAAAGGCGAATATTCCTAAAATTAGATTTTTCTAAAAAAACATCATATTTATAAAGCAAGAACTTGCATTTTAATATCATTGATAATATTGATATTTAATGATTTAATATTTTTGTTTATATGTATTATAATGGAATAATCAATTGGATAAAAGGTGTGGTAGAAAACAGAAAAAGATATATTTTTTAATTTGACTTCGCCTGTGATTGGCATTTAACGAAATAAGTATAGGAATAACTATAAAACGTACTTATGTATGGTAATGGGCCTCTAGCATGCAAGTCGTACCCTGAGCAGAAATCGAACTTACAACTAATGGTGCCAAATAGCAATAACAACCAATTCTTTATAACCGTCTTTAGTTAGTAAGAAGTTTTAGTAAACTAGTATAATTCCAGTTCCACTTAATCTCGATAAACTTGAAAATGTCAGAGATCAGAGCTTTTAAAAATCGTTTCAGGTAAAGCTTGTACTAATGGCAGGTTATTTATTTCCGTCTAGTGTAAGTTGAAAAATGGTTTAATACAACGATTTTTAAAGTTTCCATAACCTTCACGTTTTATATAGCATTATATGTTTTCTCCTTCACATAAAGCTATATAAAACGTACCAGAAATTAGAATGCTTAACCAAACAAATAATAGTTCAGCATTATATTATATCAAGAGTTTCGGTTTTGGACGAAACTAAGAGCGGGGCCGATAGTTAGGGTTCGGTTTCGGCTGAAAAAACTGTTTCGGTCAGATACTACAAAAAGGCAAAGAAACTTTTTTTGAAGTCATAAGTCCGAACATACTTAGCAAACCCATATAAAACATGGACAGATCGTTACAAAACTATAAATAAGTCCTGCTACGTTCAAATTGTTATATGTTTATAAATTTTGTATTTTCCTTTCTAAGTGTGGAATAACACTTTAAAAGTAGTATATGTATATATATATATATATATATATATATATATATATATATATATATATATATATATATATTGCATGGTATTAAAGAAACGGAGACTTATCATGAAGAATTATTTAACATTATAAAAAGTATACTAAAAACTATTAGTGTTAACATAGAACCATTTGAGATAAACAGATATCACAGACTAGAAATACATTATTAAAGCAAAATTTTGATAATTAAAGTCAAAGGAATGGATTTAGTATAGCCACTCAATACAAGGTGGCTCAAATCTCAAGAATTTTTATTAGAGCTAGAACATGTATTAAAATCAGTGAACTGGGACATTTTAGTAGTAAGTGAAGTGCGCATATTTTATTACAAAAACATATCAGGTCGTTTCTATGTAGTAGAATTTATAGATAAAAAATACCTCAAAAACTATATATTAGATATATAATATATAGTTTTTGAGGTATTAAGTAAATTCTAATATATATATATTAGATATATTAGAATTTAAAGATTTAAAATATCAGGTCATAAGCAACCAACGTCAATAGTACAAATTTACGCTCAAATTGAAATCGCAAAAGAAGAAGTAAAAACCAATTTTTATAAAATTTTAAATAAAGTTATACCGACCCTAAATAAAACTATCATTATAATAGATGACTTTAACGGCCAACTGGAAAAGAGGAGAACAACAGAAGAGAAAATTCTCGGCCCATATTCATCGGGGAAAAGAAAGAATAATGGACAAAGATTAATAAATTTTGTGTTGGAGAACAATTTAAACATTATGAACACTTATTACAACAAAAAATCTAACAGAAAGTGAACATGGATATAACCAAGTGGAAAGACGAGAAATGAAATTGACTTATTACAAATAAACTATGATTATTTACAAACATGAGGCCATTGACATTGAGGCCTGTCGTGGCGCACGTGTGGACGTAATCGACAGGTTCTGGGTTCGATTTCCAGTCGAGGAAATGAAATATTTAATATTTTCAATTTAATGCTGCCTAGTGCGCGATACAGCGTGAAGCCAAAAATAAATACAAACATTGACATCGTTAACCAGCTTCATTTTAATACAGACCACCGATTACTCCGAGGACTATTGATTTTGGACTATTGACTCCGAGGAGAATTGAATGTATTAAGTTAACATATGTACTGTTTGGGATTGTAAGCAAAGGCTATTATTATTATGTATGTGCTATTTACTCGGTTCTAAAACTGGAATCTATTGTATCTACGGGTAGTAACCAACTAGATACAAATTTAAATGGGATATGTTATTGTATTTGAGGTATATTAGTGTTTTGTTCTAGACTAACACCAGTAGTAGAAAGAACTAAGGGTACTATAATTTCCGTTTTCTGTTTCGAAATTCTTGTTATTTCTTCTTTTACTTCTTCATATTTGCTAATTTTTTGGCAATTGTTTTTGAAGGTTGTGAGTGTTAGGCACGGCAATATCAATAAGGTATGTAATTCTATCTTTTTATTTTGCAATATAATGTCTGGTCTATTAAAATGTATTGTTCTATCAGTAAGGACAGCTCGGTCGTGATATAATTTATGGGTGGAACTTTCCAGTATGGTTTCAGGGGAGTATTTATAGTAGGGAGTATCAATATTCTTAATGAATTTATATTTGTACGCAAATTGTTGATGTATTATATTACTGATTTGGTTGTGTCCATATGTGTAGTCTGAATGTGTAAGATTAGAACAGGCGTCTGTTATATGTTAAATGGTCTCTGGCTGGCTTTTTCATCTACGACATTTATCATTTACTACTTTAATATCTTTAATTATATATTTTCTGTAATATTTTGTGTTTATGACTTGGTCTTGAATAGCTATTATAAATCCTTTAGTTTCGGGGAATAGGGTACCAACTTTAAGCCACATATTTGAACCTACTGAGTCTATATGCGCTTGTTCCAAGTTATATATATGGATGTCTTCCATGTAATATTTATCTTTTCCAGTTATTTATTTGATGACTTTGAGGATTTATCTCTTGGTTATTTTGTACATCAGTTATTGTATTCAAATTTAATGGAGTGTAATTATTATCATTATCTTTTATTGTTCTATGTATTATGCTATTGCGTGATTTGTTGATGAAAAATTCTGTAATGTATTAAGTTGGTTTTGCCATTTTTTAATTTCCTTTCTATTGCAGATTTATGATGAAGGTAATTATGTTTTGTTAATATAATTCGTATTGGTCTCTCTAAGTACTCTATATCTGTTTTCGTCCACTTTACAATACCAAAGGAGTACGTTATATTGGGATTGCATAAGTATTAATTCCTTTAATGAGGTGTGTCCCTGATAACTGTGTTTTACAAATTGCATGTATTCTGTTTTTATATTCTGCTATCAATACCTGTTTTATATTTCTATGTTCCAATCCTTGTAGCTGATTATATCCTAAGTACTCGAAAAAATCATTTGGTTCAAAAGCTGTAATAATGTCATTTTCATTAACTGAATAAAATGGAATTATTATAAGTATCACTTTGTTATCTGTGCATCAAGGACATTTATCGAGAGATTGCGTAGAGATATTAAGCAGAAATTAATTTCAAATTTATAGATTGACCCTTTAGAGCAAAAAAAAGAATCTAAGACCACCCAATGTAAATATTAAAGAACGAACATTTCGATGATTTCTAGGTAAAGTATCGATAGCGAAAATTGTAATTATTTTTAATAGTGTTTTATACTACTAAAAAATATAATGTTAATATTTTAAAGTTAAAAATGTTCTTATTATTTTTAAAAGATGTATTTTATCTAAAAAAATAATTTTAAATCGCTCTCTTGAAATACAGCACTTTTGACCTTCGACGATAGGGACCATAGATTTATACATCGACTCTTAACTTACAATTTATATGACATTTTGCAAGAAATGAGAACGTTCTGTATATTACGCAGTCTTAAAGCTTTGATAAGCTTTTTGAAAAAGGTATTTCCGTTGATGCACAATCCTGCTATTGATACTATAACGAATAAGCATTTTTACTTATTCGTTCAATACTCCGCTCTATCAATGTTTTGAAACATTTTTTATTGCTCTGCAAGAACCTCAGGGTAATGAATTCCATAGTAATCCACATATTTAAATAGTTCATATTAAGTGATTGCTGGCCGTGTATGGAAGACTACTAAACTTCCTATACAACTAACGATATTTACAGGCAAAATAGTTGGAAGCGCGTAGAGTACCTAAATAATTAAATACGCTCAAGTTATTTAAGTTAAGTTAAAATAACAGAGATTTCTATCTTAAAGTGTGATTAATAAACTCCTAGTCTCTAGTTAGCTTAGAAGCTTAAAGACTCGGATATTTTTTAACTTTCTCATTATAGTCAATTTATTAGCTGTTAGTGGAGATCTCGGCTTTTGCCGTAAGTATATCGTAAAATAGACAATTTAGTGCTTAGGTGCTTGGTTCTTAACTATTGACCGTTTTTTTAGCTTTACGCTTCATATTACAGTAGGCAGAAGGAACCCGGGAACCTAGGGTTAGGATATTTTTTTGTTACACCACTTTCGACTGAATTATTAAGGTAATAGAAAAACTAGTTAAACTAAGTAAAAGAACCAAAAACAGTTATTTTGTTTAATTTTTGTCTATCTGTTTGTGTGTTTGTGCACGCTCATCTCAGGAACGGTTTAACCGACTTAAATTCAGTTTTCTCAATTGTTTTTTGTTAAATTTCTCGTAATATTTGATAGTTGTTTTACTTCATTCATATGTTATATATAGTTATATAATAATCAAAATATTTAAAATTGATCTAAGACAAAAAATAATAAAAAATAATAGGCTTTGAGGTATACATAAATTCTAATTCCAGTCCCGTCTATTAACTAATTCAAAATATTTAAAATCTAAATATCATTATAAATACAATAAATGGCTTAAAATGTTTAACCAGTTAACAAAGACAGTAAATT
Source organism: Eueides tales michaeli (assembly GCA_018249855.1). NCBI lineage: Eukaryota > Metazoa > Arthropoda > Insecta > Lepidoptera > Nymphalidae > Eueides > Eueides tales. The sequence goes on along the minus strand of DWMZ01002945.1, from coordinate 5,919 downwards.
AAATTCATTCCCTACGATGCTAAGTTTAACGCAAGATCTCAGCCATGTCATCCGATAAACAGATTATTTATTACTTGAAAGTTATGGAGCAATTTTGAAGCTTAAACAGAACAATTCATCACATAAACAAAACGTCATAGTGGATTAATAAATGTCTGTACAAACGTTAATTTTGAGATCAGCCAAATACTTAAATATAGTTTTAGTCCAAACTAAACAAAATGTGTAAATATAAAAATTATGAAAATCCTATTTAAAATATTAATGATCGGACTATTTTCACATTCCCTTATTTAATTAAACGGCGTTAAGCTCCACCCTACAACGCGTAATGTCTTAAATTTGTTCACTAAATGGACATTATATTATTATATCCATTTAGTGAATCTCGTTATTAGATTAACTTTCTCTAACGGTTATAACGCGGGATAAAACGTGAAGCCGTTATCAAAGGTTAATAAACTGACCCTTTGTAAACCGATATGCGTGATTAGAATATATAAAACCATTCGTTTGCTATAAATATATTTTCACAATGAATTACACGCCTACATTATACTGCGGGACTTGTTTAATTTATACTATCATTTAAACATTATTTTGAAATTTTGAGTCTGTTTGATTGAAAGCACACATCTCAGGAACTATTGGTTCTAATTGAATAATTATCGTTACTATTAGTAAATACGACGGTTGCAATTTCGATTCCCACTAAAGGAAACTATGTTTTTTTTTAATTTACTTGTTCTGGTCTCCAGCTAAAGTTGAGTTGAGTTGAGTTAAGTTCTACTACTCAAAATGCAATAAAATGACATATAAGTAGTATGCTACTTAAAATTAAATACTACTTAAAATGCAAATGCCTAAAAAATACAATTGAAAGTAGGAAGCGGAGTATGTGCCACTAGGTTCTTAAGTACTCTCCCCTACAATATAATGCTATATTAATAAAAGTATACTTATTGATATTTCTACCACAATTATAAAGCTCTCAAACTGAAGTCGTATAAATATGTTATTTGTATGTGAAAATACTGGAAAGAGTGGTTAATATGTTTTGTATTTAAATTTTCGCTATCTTATATGCGTTGATTTTGGTTTGGACAAGACAAAGAACGGCGTTGGGAACCACCATTCAACTTGCGTATTCAAATGTAAACGCGGCAGAACGTGGATTTGATTCCCAATCGCGGTAATAAAGTATTTAGTATATTAATTTCCTCGCACTAGTAAGAAGGCAAAACGCGGAGTTCAGCAACATTACTTACGCACAGTACCTCTAGATTTAAGCGAAAAGCAGGGATCGGAAATGCCTCATAGGGGAAATGAGTGTCTAGAGTCGCCACTGGACCACAGATATGAAAATATTAAATATGTCATTTCCTCGAGCAGGAATCAAACCCACAATATCACACGCTTGCTTGCACCCTTAAGCCACGAGAACCTTAAAAAATCAATACTCATTACACAAATGCTAATAATCTAAAAACATAATATAGTATATACACAATCACCCAAAATAACTCACAATGTAATGAAAATGTTACCAAATCCTTTAAAATCTCTTTATCTTGGCAGATTGAATTCCCATTTAACCCTTAAATGTCTGCGATTTAAATTTTACAAATGAAATTTTAACTTCGTACTTGTAATTGTGGTAGCTTAGCTGTGGCCTGCTAAGGTGTAACACATAACATTTAATAATTTCTATTAATGTTACGTTTTATTATGTAGATTTATTTTAAATATTTTTACTACTTTTAAAGTTAAGTTAATCCACACTTAGGCAAGAAAAATACTTTATATAAGTAAAAAAAAACGAAACTAAATTAACTTAGCGGGATTGCAACCCGCCCTTCTTGTACAGCGGACATTTTAAGTTTATTTTTTTTTAGTATTTTTATGAACCGTACGCCCAAAGAATAAAACTATTTGGTTAGATATTGTGCATACTACTAAGGCGTGGCGCAAAAGCATAGGCGTGCGATTATAAACATGACAAATAGTGAGTTCATTTTCCACTCATAGAAATGAAATATTAAATCTTTCTTCTTGATCTCGAGTGAATCGACTTAAGTATTGTTTTTTTAATCGATGTCTGGTTCGTTGTCGTCGTCTTTTGATTATGAGCTATGTTTTATGAAAATATAATAATTATTTTAAAAGCTACAAGGACTTTGAAGAGATGGGGTAGTTATATTTTTGTAGGGTTTTTTTTTATTTTTAATTTTGTGTTTTTATATTATTTTTCATTAAATAAGAATGATTACTACTTGAAACATAGCTGCTCGCGGACTAATGGGTGTATTGATAAATGTAATGTTTTTTTTAAAATTATCCGATTATCTGTGTATTAGAGCATACTTATTTTTTTGGTTTTAATCTAATTGTTTTATTAATAATATAGTTGCATAATTTTTGAATATTTTAATGTAAAATATTTTTATGTACAAAGCCGTGCGTTGTTAACCAAAGAAAGAAAGTGGGAAATATTCTAATTAAAACATTTTTTCAGGTCAATTTAGCTTCAGATTGAGATAAGGAAGTATCTTAATGTAAAAGAGTGTCTTAATAATAGGTTTTCATGTCCCTTTTACTTAAAAGAGAATCAGTCGTTCTCATAAGAATTTCGACATCACAACCAACTAGTCACTGTCGTACTGCGCTCCGCAACCCTAATGTACATAAATAACTAATATAAGATATATGATTCCTATAAATGTTCAATTTAATAACATTTATAGAGTAATTCGCAAATTCGTTTTACAAAACTATGTTTTTAAAAGATTCTAATATTTAAAAGTAATTTTGAATTCCTCAGAGCTTTAGTTGTTTCATTGGAAATACGAAGATCCCCGTTGGCATTTCAAGTGTAAACTTTATTGAGAAAAGTCTATATTTGAATTCAGTATATTTAACAGATTATATTTCTTAAGAAAAAACTAGCTGACCCAGCTAAGTTTAGAATTTTCGATACATTTAGATCAGTTACTAAAAAAATACATCTCTTGAAATTGTTTTTAGATAGAGAGATTTTGGGATTTAGATACTCCGTTCCCATTAAGACATTGTTCATGTCATGATCATTTACAACTTTCTGTCGACGTTGAGACATTGCTTGTGGAGTGGCGGAACTCAACGTCGTGCTTTCCCTTGATACCAGAGTGAAGAAATGAAAATATTAAATATTTTATTTCCTTAAGTAGCGATCAAACCGACATTCTGTTGCATTTGCAGTCACATGCCTGTGTCATATATAGAAAATGATTTGCAAGTTTCATATATAGAAAATGATTTGCAAGTGACATTTAAAATAATATACAAGTCAAAATAGTACAAGAGCTTCACTAGTAGCAACAAAAGAATAGATTTACTAAAAGTATCTATTACCAAAGCTTTTGACTTCAATAATAGATCGTGATCATTTAATATCACTATCATTTTGGCAAGCATAATGTACCTTTTTATTATATTAAAACTTGTTACGTTTCGTTTTCGAAGAAAACATTTTTGAAGTATACGATAAAACGCGTATGTTCGCGCGTTCATTTAATATATATTTATATGTGAATTTACTTGAATAACGCCCAAAACATTATAATATTGTATATTTTGTTAATGTCAAATTCGGCGGAAAATGGGGAACGAAAGTGGAACGGAGTGTCTTAACACTAGGTTCCTAAGTTCTCTCTGCTCACCCTGCTATTTGGAGAAAACATTGTGAAGCCGAAAAAAAATGTCACTGAGCTGACGTTATATAAAATGTCAAATCGATGATAATTCAAATCCAAACACTATTGGGGCGACAGTGACATCGAACTAACCCAAAAACGTATAATTTTTCAATAAATTGGTATTGGTATAGTTTTACAATAAATTGGTACAAGTACATGCCTGTGAACGCTGACGTCCCATAAGGCTGCGTGCTGTCATCTACGCTGTTTCTTCTGCATATCAATGATATGTTGGAGGATTCTATGTTATGCAGGTGATAGCACTGTGGACGCTGTATACTCCGGCCGTGCAAGTCTTTCTCGGAAAAACGTCGACCAGTGCCGAAATCAGTTTGTGTCTTCCGTTAACGCATCCCTCAAGAATGTCGCCATATGCGGTGAAAAGAACTAGGTGCACTTCAATCCCCAGAAGACACAAACCTGCGCGTTAACCGCTAAAAAAGCCCCATTTGTCATATCACCAATTTTCGAGAACACTCCCCTTAAAGCCGCGCCCGGCGATAGTATTTTGGGCCTTTCGAGCGAATGCCAGTATTGCGATCATCTAGAAAGCAAGGCCAAGTTGGCCCGAAGAAACTGAGGGTCATCACCAGAGAGAGACAGTATTTCACGCCAAAACACCGTTTGGCCCTGTACACGGCCCAGGTTCGGCCCCCTATGGAATACTGTTCTCACCTCTGGACTGGTGCACTCCAGTATCAGCTTGAACCATTTGATAACATACAACGTAGAGCCGTTCGACCAGCGGCAGTATTTCCAGGTGGATATGACATGGGTACCTTCAAAAAGCGCGTTTATCTCCATCTAAAAGGTCGGCAACGCACCTGTAGCTCTCCTGGTGTTACACGGGACCGTGGGCGACGGTGATCACTCACCATCAGGTTACCCGTACGCTCGTTTGCCTTGTCTATACTATAAAAAAAATAAGCTAATGCACTTACCCTAATTTTATCATTAAGTAAATGTAACTTGAATTACCGACGAATCTTACTTTGAAATTATTGTAATGTCATTGTAAAATTTAATGACTTGGGAAAGGCTTAATAGGTTCATCTGACAATATAATAATAATATCCTAACATTAAATGCTATATATCTAGATTTAGCTTTCTTTACAACGTTGTATATAAAAAATAAGAACTAAATTTTACTGTGTTAAGTTATTGTTTGTTGAAATGTTGAGGGTATCTAGTGTTAAGGCGCTCCGTAACCAACGTTCCTTAGAATTTTTGTGACATCCCCGCGCTTTTTCCGAGCTGTTCAGCTTCAACTATTAAAATATAGACAACAACGAAAGTAAAAACAAGAAACAGACTTCTAAAAATGATATCTGATTAGATGTGATTTTAATTAAATAGTTTTTATTACGATCGGTTCGCAGTTACTGGCTTTACGCTAAATCCTGCCGTTACAAAAAATACTCGATTTAGCAATAAGAGAACGTGTTGTTATAAAATGTTTGAGAATGAACGAATGAACAACGAAGAAAGTTTTGCTGTTAGTTGGAGTTAGAAGAGTGTCTTAAAAGATTTGTGGTATACGGAGTACTTTTTTCGTTTGTCATTTTATGCAATAAATTAAAATAGATATTTTGGCTTCAGAAGAAGCCAAATTCGAGAACCTAAACAGAGAGTTTCTTTGATTTCACTGAAAATTTTTAACTCACACTATTTTAATTTTAAGATATCATGAGCAAATTTTAACTTTTGTTATATTAAATATTTCATATTTTCATTACTTTGCTCTGGTTACAAGGCTAACCGCAGGGTTGAGTATCAGAACTCAATACGCAATACCTCAAATCTGGCAGAGAGACACTAGGTTCTCCCATGTTCCCTCTCTACCTCCTCTCTACCCTGCCATATGCGAAATATAGTGTAAATATGAATAAAAATAACCCATACTACCCCAGTTTAACGCGAGAAATCCGAACATTGCCTTATCTTCTATACTATAATAAAACAGTAAAAAAGTCGTGTCTGTACATTTAATCTACTTATGAAAAAATAATGTAGTGGGGCTTAAAATAACTAATAGAATACGAATCTACAATTTTTTAAATTTTTGTCTGTCTGTTTGTCTGTTTGTCTGTTTGTCTGTTTGTACCAGCACATCTTCTAAGCCACTGGACCGATTTCAATGATTTTTTTTCTGTTGTATACCAATTTGGTCTGGGCAGGACATA
>DWMZ01002944.1:0-13416 GCA_018249855.1 Eueides tales michaeli | reverse complement strand
AATATAAATATATATATATATATATATATATATATATATATATATATATATATATATATATATATATATATATATATATATATATAGATATATAAAAAATAGAAAACTTAATATCTTTAAATAAGTATAAGTATTTCCACCCATTATGAAAAAAAAAATAACTACATCCACATCGGGAATTGAACCTATAAACTCTATATAGCGTTAACATAATAAATTATTTTACGTAACAACAAAACCATGCTATAGTCGTATATATAAGAATTTTATCTAGGCTTAATAAAAACGTATGGCTTAGCGGTTACATTGCTTAGACACAAAAGAGGTACGACTTCAAATTCAACTATATTTAAATTTTTAAACGTCCTCAAAAGTCACATAATAATTAAGCCCGTCGTAGCATAGTGGCATAACGTATACATGACGTTAATAGGTTCGAAGCCCATTCAGGGGAATAATTTATATAATATTATTAGTCGCTCTTATAATAAAACAAAGGGCGGAGTTAAGTAAAGTTAAAAATATCTTAAAATTTAAGTAACACAGTATCGTAACACAAACTTCCCGCTGCCTATCCTGCTGCATGCGGGATACACCGTGAAATAAAAACAAAAACATAAGGCCAGTCGTGGTGCAAAGGCACAAGCGTGTGATTTTAAACGCGACAGTACCGATTCCTATTCGAGAAAATGAAATATATAACATTTTCAAATATTGAATATTCTCATTCACAGCGATCAGTTGCGCCACTCAACACGCAACTGCTCAAATTCGGCGGAAAATAGAAAACGGAACGGAGTATCTTAACACTAAATTCCCATATTCTCAGCCTACCCTGCCACATGCGGGATAGAAGCGTGAAGCTGAAAATAAAAAAAAACGTGTTAAACAATAATTTAAAACGTCACAAACGTCACTCTTACCTAGTCCTATTGAGTCCACTTTTCTTAGGTTCCCCATCTTCATCATCACTTTGGCCCGAGTCCGTTCGTTTTCTGGCCTCAGTTTTCTCTCTTTGTGCTTCGTCTAAATTATGGATGCCGACTAAAAGGGAATAATCCATGATCTGTAATATATAAATGATTATATTAGTTACTGAGGCCTGTCGTGGCGCAGCGGTACGGTACGTACGGTACGGTTGTGGGTTCAATTCCCACACGAGGAAATGAAATATTTAAGATTTTCAAATTAAATATTCAATGTTTTCAACAACACTGGTTTCGTTCGTGGAGTTCCGCCACTCAACACTCAATACCTCAAATTCGGCGGAAAGTGGGGACCAGAAAGTGAAACGAAGTGTCTTAACACTAGGCTATCAAGCTCTCTCTGCCTACCCTTCCATGTGCGGGATACTAAAAAAAGAAAAGAAGCTAAAAAAAAGAGTATATTAGTGCCACTGGGGATAGATAGCAAGTTCCAATCTTACTTTGGGGTGGTTATAATGAAGAAATATTTAAGTATCCCTAGTAGACCCTAGAATGTTTTAATACAAATATCTATAGCCTACCGTCCAATAGTTAAAAATATATATATATTGACAAAGTAAATAAATTTACGACAGAATAAATCATAAAACACACATGACATTTACGATGAAGAAAAAAAAACAACAGATAATAAAAAAAGACACTTTTTTTTTTAAATTATTATGAACATAAATATTTTACCCTTGAAAAAACATATATTCTTAAATTAATGTTTTAATAAATAAATAAATAAATTTTCAATTTTAAATGAATAACTGTAAAGGCGACTTTGGCTTCAATTATTACTCAGAAAATAAATTCTATACTTATAATGAACCAGTAACACATCAATGTCTGTACATGGAAGATATATTATAAAAAAATCTTATAGGGGACGTTACTTAATGTAGTAGGGCACAAAATACTGACTATTAAATTTTTTTTGCCTGTTTGTGCGATTGTACGTGCTAATCTGAGAAACGGCAAATGAAATTAAAATGCAGTTACACTATCATATTATTGTTATTATTATACCACTTAACCTTTAGTGTTTATTTCAAATAAATACAAAATACAAAAAGTAAGACAAAATCGCTACAAGTTCGATAAATTTAGCTGAAATTTTAGTTTTTAATGCACATATATTATCTTAAAAGTGATAATGTCATTAGAACAAGAAAATAGAATGGAAAATTGTAATAATTAAAATTAAATAGTGTATTTCAATCGGACGGAGTCGCGGGCAGGTCGTTAGTATTCAATATATCCATACCTCCTCTCCGAAGGGAAGTAGACACTACGTTGCCAGGTTCCCTTTGTCTAAAAAAAAACCAATAAAATGGAAAAAAAAAAACTACCTTAAAACTCTCCAATACTCGACAATCGCGTTGCATTGTTTTTATCAACGCTGTATACGTATCAGCCTCCAGGAAGATGCCCTCAGTGTGTTGTTCCATAAAATCCAGATCTTTGTATGTTGGTGAATTTTTCTGTCTCTCTGATTTACTTGCCTGTGTGACAAATTAAATGTTAAATCAATTGGCAAAAAAAACATGGAGCAAAGCGCGGTGTTGAGTTCCGCCACTTAACACGCAATGCTTCATAATTCTGGGGAAAGTGGAAAACGGAAGTGACTCTAATATAAGAAAACAATGCAAAATAACGACATTAATGTATATAATTTAACGAATTGGTTAGTTTTGTGAAAGATTATTATTTCAGATTCACACCGTTTCCCGCAAATTGTGTTAAGACGGGTAATGTTCCCTACTTTCCGACGAATTTGAGGTATTGCGTGTCTAGTGACGAAACTCAACGCCGCGCTTTGCCGTGTCATCAAAGATTTACTATAAAAATATTTATTTCAAAAAGGCAAAACTTTTTTCTGCTAATAGAACTGACATTAACTAGACCAAAAGTGCTTGTTTTATTTAAATCGGCCAATAAATAAAAAAGTTACGTCAATTTATAATATTTAATTCGGCAAAATAACTACATTTATAGTAACTATGTATAGTCTTAAAAACGATAATATTATTAGAATAAAAAAGTAACTGAGATTACTAAACGAATAAGGGCAATAAAAGCGGGCGACATTTCTCACCTTCCTCTTATATGTGGACCCTTTAAGATCGTACTTCTGATGCAACTTGACGGAAGACGGCAACAAATTGTTCATGGCCACGAGCCGCACATTCTTACTGTTGCACTGATAGCAGTATAGACCGAAGAATTTTGGTAGCAATGTGCGGGGGTTCTGTGGATCAAGATGGTAATTTACATTTTATCAAGTTGTGTGGCGGAACTCAACGCCGCTTTGGCTTGTTACTAACGAGTAAATAAAATATTCGAATGGGAATCGAACCCAAAAACAAAATTCGGCGGAAAGTGGGTAACGGAACGGAGTGTCTTAACACTAGGTTCCCAGGTTCCCTCTACCTGCCATGCGTGGAATATACCGTGAAACTAAGAAAAAATAAAGACACTAAAATAAAAAATAGTCACCAGTCACCAAAACTTACTTGATCGAGGTTCAAGTAGTACCCAGGCAGCAGTTTCTGCAAAAACTCTCCTTCTTTATGTTGTACTGTTTTTATTATGAATTCATCGTCGTTTGTCAAATAGAAGATGCTTCCGGACGCGCCGGGGTTGCTTAACTCGCGTAGAGGCGCACTACACATAGACATCTGGAAAAATATAATATTTAGCTTAATACTGTGGTACTAAATTCAAACGCATAGTGAGAGGGAACCTAGTGTTAAGACACTACTTTTATCACTTTCCGCCGTCCTGTTGAATGGCGGAACTCAACGCCGCCCTTCAGCTTATGAGAGAGAAAGGAAATGAAAATAAATCAAACAACCATTTTGTCGACTAGCCCACAACCGTCTCCATTTAGTACGTTGTGGCACGATGGCCGATGCGGCACTCACTCTCACTCTTTCTGCTTTTTGCCTCAGTATAAAAAAATTTAAGTATTTTTTCTTTTCAAAGTGTGGTAAAACACTTTAAAAATAATACTTAGATTAACTATGTGGTACTAAAATCAAAAGAGTAGGCAGAGGGAAACTAGTGTTAAGACACATCTTTTACGGTAATGGCGGACCTCTACGCTGCCCTTCATCTTATTTGGGAAAAAGGAATTAAAAATAAACTAAGCAATCATATTTTCAACTAGCTCACGACCGTCTCCAATTAGTACGTTGTGGCACGATGGCACTCACTCTCACTCTGTCTCCTGCCGCAGTATAAAAAAAAAATAAAGTATTTTTTCTTTTTAAAGTGTTTGACACTTTAAAATATGTAATAAATGTCTTGCCAAAATATATTTCTAAACAATCATATTTTGGGTAGCGGGAAATTGCTAACAACAAATAACAAGCGTCAAAGAATTTCAAAGCAGCTTCACGAAAACTTGTAAAAATTAGCATTTTCTTAATTAGGCTAATATATACCGTGCAAATGCTACAGACAATGAGATGTGTACGAAGAACTCTTAAAGATTACGACAAAACTTATATAGCATAAAAGTTATTCTTTCTTACGAGTGGGAATGAAACCCAAGATCATCGTGTTTCCATTAAGACGTTATACCACTGCGCCAAGACGACCTCAGGTTAAACTAACGGTAATCTCAAAACGTCAACGTCTCAAACAAACAAACTAAAAGATTAAACCAAAACAGTTAACCAATCTGCATGACAATACTTAAGAGGCACTGGTGTGATTCAACCAATTTATGAAAACTCCCAAATAAAACAATGGACCATACTCTCGTTCTTTTGAAATATTCGTGTGAAATAACGGTATGTGTTTGTAATTGCATATTTTAAGTAGACATTGAGGCCCGTCATGGCGCAGGGGCACAAGCGTGCAACTGTAAACGCTATATAGACTTTGAGTTCGATACCCAATCGAGGGAATAAAGTATTTAATATTTTCATTAAGATTAGTATAATAAAACGTACATGGAGTGCGGAAAGTAGAGAACGGAGAACGGAGAACTCGCCAAGTTTTCTCAAACAAATTAGGTTAATGCGTAAGATTCATGAAAAAAATTGTAAAGACAGTATGTATATATGTACCTAATAATTCAAGCTACTTTATAGCAGAAGTTGGTTCCATTCGCATTTGGAGATTAATATATATTTTAATTTTCTCATTTTGGTAACAAGACAAGACGCGACACTGTGTCCCGCCATTCAACACGAAAAGTCTCGATAATTCCAGCGAAAAGTGGGGAAAGGAATGTCTTAGCACTGGTTTTCCCCCACCTACCCTATTACCCCACAACTATAAAGAACAATAGGGGAAAACAAATTCTATAGTCCTACTATTGTTCACAACTTACAGTCAAAACATTACCATTTCAAATACACGGTACAATGGTCTTCACTTCCTGGCCAAATTACATAAAATATATATCAAGTAGCGGAGCTTAACATCGTACACTGTCTAACCGCAACCGGAAACCGGAAACGGAAGCGTACAAACGAATTCAGAGCCAGACGCTGTTCCCACCGATACAACGGATTCAACAGGAAAGTACGACGAACAAATAATAAAACCGCCAAAATAAATATAAATATTTTTCAATGGCACTTACAAGTACTACCATACATATTACGTAAAACGGAGCACGGTAACGATGACAACACGCAAATGACATTATCATTAGCTATACGTATTTATGGCTTCAAACAGTTTAAATAGAAAACATGTTCAAAACAGGCTTTACTTTAATTACGATCACGTTTGACGTGAGCAGATAACAAAATTGAATTGAAACTGCCAAAAATATATTTCACTCAGCTTCACGCTGTATCCCGCACATGGAAGGGTAGGCAGGGGGAACTTGGGAATTTAGTGTTAAGTCACTCCATTTCCCACTTTCCGCCGAATTTGAGGTATTTTGTGTAGAGTGGCGGAACTCAACCAAAAATCATAATTTTAATAATGTCAGCGGTTAGAGAGAAGAAACCTGTGAACCTTATGTTAAGACAAGAGAGAAAAAAATACAGGGTAGAGAGAGCGAACCTGGAAACCTAGTGTTAAGTTACATTCGTACCCCGCTTTCAGTCGAATTATAGAGTCATTGCGTGCTGAGTGACAGTACTCAACGCCGCGCTTTGCTCCATTACCATAGCAAGGAAACAAAAATATTGAGTAAATATTAAATAATCCATTTCCTTTCAGTAGAGATCGAACCCACAACCGCTCGTTTACAATCTCACGTTATGTCTCTACTACAGACATACATACATACTGTACGTACAGTACTTAAAATAAATGAACACTTTCACTCGAACTATAATCCAACCATTAGAAATCAGCGTACCCGTATGCAAATGGAGTTTTTAATTGCTTTGCAAAAATATATATTTCAAAAGCATAATGTGATATAAAACATTATAAAATATAAAATTAAAATGTCGTTAAGCAACATTTTGGATGTGATTTTTTTGAATACAGTGTCGATATTTATAAGAATTGCAAACATATGAGATCCCATCTATAAGATTTGAATCTGCAACCGTCGAACCAAGACAAGGATTACACAAGTAAGCCGCAGTGGCTTAAACCGAACCATAACATCTTCACTATATTATATGTTATCAGCATCACGCTGTATCCCGCACATAACAGAGTATATAGAGCGATCTTGGAAACCTAGTATTAAAAAAAACACTCCGTTCCCATTAATACACGTCTACACACTTTCTCTTCTACACACACTTGAGGCCTGTCGTGGCGCAGCGGCACAAGCATGTGACTGTAACCGACAGGTTGTGGGTTCGATCCCCAGTGTAGGAAATGAAATATTTAATATTTATAATTTAAATATTTAATGTTTAATTTATTCGCTCTGGTAATAAGGCAAAAGCGCGACGTTGAGTTCCACCACTCAACACGCAATGCCTCAAATTCGGCGGAAAGTGGGGGAACGGAAGTGGAACGGAACGTCTTAACACTAGGTTCCCAAGTTCCCTCTGCCTACCCTGCCATGTGCGGGATACAGCGTTAAGCTAAGTAAAGTACACACTTTCTACCGAGTTTAAGGAGTATTGAATGGCGGAAGTTAACACCGCTGTTTGCCTTAGCTTTAGCAAGATAAGCACAGAGAACTTAATAATTAGTTACTTTAGTACACTTTCCACTAATTTAGCATAATTAAAATCTAATGATAGCGATCACGATCGGGCAATGAAATTACAGATGTAAATACACAATTCCCCTAAACAATATTCGAACCTGCACCTACCGCATTCAATAAATCTATTTAAAATATAAAATTAATTAAAACAATACAAAAATAACTCACAAGGAAATCATCCGGCTGTATGCCAAACAGGTCTCTGAAGTATCTGAAGGCAATCGGCGCGTACGTTTTGAACTTGAACTCTGAGTAGTGGTGAGCGGGTGTGTGGTTCGAACCCTCTGAGGGGAAGTTGGTCGTTTCCACTGTCATGAAATCCTGCATGAGAAGATCTCTTTCCGGCTTGGATGCGAGACCACCGATCGCATGTTGGATACCTGAAAACAAGTTGAATTCTAATAATAAAACATTAATGTAATAGCAAATCGTTATTATTCCATTCAGTAAGACGCGGCGTTTGGTTCCGCCACTCAATGCAGAAAGTTTCGAGAAAGCAATAGATTTTTTCTGATATTTCGATGTACCCCTTCGTTTGCGGGACAAAATTCAAATAAAATATCACGGTACGGGATTCAGATATATAACATAAAATACTAAGGAAAATGTGAAAAAATACAAAAACATGATAGCGTAACAAAATTCTAAAAAGTCTCGAAGAATATCTTAGGCAGTCTTATGGGATGGCAATACGTCAGTATACCAAATATATAATTCACTTTATCATACACAATCTGTCCTGAGGGAAAAGTGAATACCTTAAAAAGACGTAGGTATACAAAGCCTTAGCAACGTGAGCAGTAAGTGATATAGAAACAAAAAGTAAAGACTCAATAGTAACATTTGTTAGCTTCACGTTGTATACTGCAGGATTGGCAGTGTAAAATAGTGGCAACTTGGGAACCTAGTGTTAAGACACTCCGCTCCCATTAAGATACTTCGGTTTTCCACATTCCACCGATTTTGATGTGTTGCGTGTTGAACGTCGGAATTCAACGTAGCTCTTCACCTCATTACCAAAGCCAGGAAATGAAAATATATACTATTTTCTCAAATATATTTCATTTTCTCTCTTCTCTTATTTAGGCTTTAGGCTGTTGTTCGGTAGCACGCTTGTACACCTGCACCACGACTTGCACCAATTAATTAACATATTGGTGCAAGTCAATTAATTATCATAAACAAAAAGGATTGGTTTATAGTTAACCAAAAAATCTCTCAAATTACTTAACCAATAGCACACTTTTTGCTAATATTTTTTATTTTAATCTTTAGACATATCTCGCATATGAAATGATTTGGAACATTCCGTGGCCCAAGCTCGTCACCGTAAAGGCGACAACTTGTGAATTCGATATCCAACCGATAATCCAAGAAAACATTAAATATTTGAAAATACTAAATATTTCATTTCCTCGAAATTAAATATTTAGTATTTTCATTTAGTATTTTTTATTTAATGTTTTCGTCTCATCGTTCTGGTAGCAAAGCAAGTGTTCAGTTGGGGAATAGAGTGTCTTAACCCTAGGTTCCCTCTGCCTACCCTGCCATGTGCAGGATACAGCGTGAAGCCGAAACACGACATACAAAAAGAATCAAGACTTAGCTGTCTCGATTCTTTTTGTATATCATGCAATATTTCTCTTAAACATAACAAAGGTCAAGTTTCAGTAAATACTTTGCAAATGATTCAAATTTAAAAATAATATATTCACGAGTGCGTTGGCACTGCATTTGACATTGTGCGAGATAACACGCGGCCTTGGGTGACTTCCTCTAAGTCCGGAAAAGACGGTTTTAACATGTGTATTGTATATACACAAACATCTGATGTGGGTGTGCTTTAATTACTATTTTTTTTTATATTTGTTGGAGCATTGGTGACACTATCGTCTTGGTGGCATATGTTTTTGTATTTATATAATGTACCAAAATGTAGAATAGCTCTTTAAAAATATTGAAATTATTATTATTTTTTTTAGCTTCACGCTGTATCCCGCACATGGCAGGGTAGGCAGATTGAACTTGGGAACCTAGTGTTAAGACACTCCGTTCTACTTCCGTTCCTCACTTTCCACCGAATTTGAGGCAATGCGTGTTGAGTGGCGGAACTCAACGCCGCACTTTTGCCTTGTTACAAACACATTAAATATTTAAATTGAAAATACTAAATATTTCATTTCCTAGAGTGGGAATCGAACCCAGAACCTGTCGGTTAAAGTCACGCTTGTATCACTGCGCCACGACAGGCTTCTATTTACAAATGATAATTCTAAACAATTATCTTAGGGCAGCAAAATTTTGTAAAAAATCTACTTACAGCGAACAACATTATTAATGTTACATACGCATTGCAATTTGAAAAAAGAAAAAATAAGTAATATAGCTTGGACGGTATCTAAAAGGCTTCGATTCGAATCCTAGGTATTATTTTTATATGAGCAAATTAAAGAAAAGTGGAGAGCGATATATTTTATCACTGCGTTACTTTTACTATAAAGATCTTAGAAAACTTTAGGACATATGAATTTTATTTTGTCAATATTGTCTTAATTATGCCTTATTTATTTCTAGTGTCTGACTGAAATCGGTAAGAACCTCTGTTCACCGAATTTGACGCATTGCGTGTTGAATGGCGGAAATCAACGCCGCGCTTAGCTTTGTTTCCAGAGAGAATAAATTAATCGTTAAATATAAAATATTTCATTTCCTCTAGAAAGGATCGCACCCAAAACTTAACGCGTTTTCAGTGTGTAGCGCCACGACAAGCCTCATACTATACATATTAATATTTATTAAAACATATTACAAAAAATCATACAAAATTCAAGCGTAAAAAAAAACTTTAAAGTTTATTAGCAAGCATAGAAGGAACATTGAAAATACGTCGGTGGTATTCATTTGTATGCGCTTTATAAATGCAAGATGACGTAAGAAAGTATATAAAACTAGCGACTAGCCTCAATTCTGCACGATTATGTATCATGGATTGCAAATAGGTCCAGTGGGAAGTATTTTATGCAGGCATATCGTGGCGCAGGGGCACAAGCATGCGACTGTAGAGACGACAGGTTTGGGGTTCGACCCCAAACCTGTCGTCCCAACTCTACTAAAAAGGAAATGAAATATAATATTTTAATTTCTAAGCTCTGGAAATAAGGTAATGCGCGGCGTTGAGCTTTGTCATTTGACACGCAATACCTTCAATCCAACCAAGGCAATTTATCCGAAAGTGGGACACTGAACGGAGTATTTTAACACTAGATTCTCAAGCTTCCTCTGTCTACATCCTACTATAAAATATTTTTAAAAAAAGGTAGACAATGGTAAATCATTTAGACTGACACGACAAAACGTTAATTTCTGAGAAATTTCTGTACAAACATACAAACTGACAAAATTTAGCACACGTACACGAAAGTCTTAATAGATTATTATCATACTCAAATATTATTAAATGCCAACAATATAACATACATACCTACACGTCAAACTGATAACCTCCTTTTTGCGAAATCGGTAAAAACAAAAACTAAAACACGTACTTTTTTCGTCGATGCGACGCAACAATTGGTTTTCATCATTATTCTTAAAAAATTTTCACTCATTTTTTTCATATAGCAGGGTACTCAGAAGGAATGTAGTGTTAAGACACTCCGTTTTAACAAAATTAGCGCCGCGTTGTATTGTTTGCGACACTGGTAATTCAATATCACGAGTGGTAATCGAACCTACAACAGTCACGCTTCGCTATACCACAACGGCCTCGATTAAAATATTTTAAATTATATAAGAAATCGATCTTTTGATTGATTCCATACGTATTAGAACCCAAGTGGTTGAGTGTTGAGTGCCATCATCGTATTATCGATTACATTTTAAAAGAAGAGCATTATACCTATATATTTTTTTAATATTGTTGCCCTTTAAATGTTTCGGAAAATTATATTTTTTTATCATTAAACATTTTTAGCTTTACACTGTATTCTGCTTACAGAAGGGGAGCCCAAGGGAACCAAGGCACAATTGGCCTCCATTAATTGTTTTATTAATATAAAATTTGACCATTAACGCCGTAGTGGCTTAGGAGCACATCAAGACACTGACATAAGTACAACGGTTGTGTGTTCGATTCTCGATCGGAGGAATAACAAATTTACTTCCCCTTGCCGACTACGCGGGTTATAATAATAAAAAAACAGGTCGGTTATATAAATAAGATCCGACAAAAGAAATGATAAACAGACAAACAAATTGACATTAGGTACACGCAAATGTCAATTTTTGGATAGTATATAAATAACAGGATTTCTATCAACAGTATAAAAAAATATTGGTAATTTAGGGACGACAATTTTACGTGATAACCTCCCAACAAAACATACGATCAGAATATTCATATTTTTTTGAATTGAATTAAAGGAATTATTCTTATTTTCTATTATACAAAGGAGTTAATAGAAAATTACATTGTTTTTGATTTGTCATTTCATAAATAGTGATGGAGTCTAAGATAGATATTCTCTACTCTCTCTCTCTGTGTTCCGTAATTCACATTCACACCCGGCTCAGGAGTAACGTGACAATTTTTAGTGCGTGCAGTCGACATTCAGTTCTTTCAGCAAAGAAACAAGTTAAAACAGCAGCTAATAACATTTTTAGAATTTTTAAATTAGGCTTTTTTTAAACAAGCGTTTCTTCGCGTTCCACGTTTAAAAACTGTTACTACTCTCTCAGTTCAAAGGTTTTATTAAAAAAAAATAAGCTTTGCCTTCATTTACAAGAAATAAACTACTATGAACATTACATACCTTAAACATGATTTATGGACGATAAAACTTTACGATTCTTGTTTCATGTGCGGTCAAATGGTTTGCTAAACTCTCATACATTCTGGTTGTATATTAATATTTTGGTTGCAAAAATTATGCTTTCATAATGGATAATTAAAAACCACCGCAATAAAGAATCTAAAAAGTAAACAATCAACAAGAAAATTTTATCATAAGGAAAAAAAATTTTCAAACGACTAGGCATATTTCAAGGGCACATTTCAATTAAGTAACCTTTTACAGCAATCAAAATCAAATCAAAATTGGTTCATCCCTTTGGGGACTACAATGCCACTAGCCACGTGACCCCTGTTTTCATCGGAGGTTAAAAATGAAAAAGGTTCCATCAACAATGTTCCATTCAAAACAAGTTATTTTAAAATTTGACTTTATAACAATCAAGCGCGTACAGAAAGAAAAGGCAGTTATTCTATCTTTTTAAATGGTAGAGTTAAAACATGACGTACATTTATATACAAGTATTTGTTTATATATACAATGTTTAATTGTGGACAGTGAAATATTTCAATTTCTCTATATTAATCTCTGATTTAAGCTCCCTAGACGCCAGTCGTGACGCAGCGGCACAAGCGTGTGACTGTAACCGACAGGTTGTGGGTTCGATCCCCACTAGAGCAAATGAAATATTTAAAATTTTCGATTAAATATTTCATATATCATTTCTTCGCTTTGGTAATAAGGCAAAAAGCGCGGCGTTGAGTTTCACCACTCAACACGCAATGCTTCACAATTCGGCTTAAAGTCGGTAACGGAAGTGGAACGGAGTGTCTTAACACTAGGTTCCCAAGTTACCTCTGCCTACACTGCCGTGTGAGGGATACAACTGAAAAAAAAAGTCAAATCCCTCTTTTGATAAGACAAAGCGCGTAGTTGATTTCCGCCATCCAATATCTCAAAAACAGACGAAAAATCTCAAAAAGATTAAAAGAAGTCCCAATATTAGATTATCTTTGCCTAATCTATGAAATATATATATACAAAAACATACCACAAACAATCATCCGATCCTGACGACAATATTTCAACTTTTTACTATCCGAGTTCACTATTTTACTTAACGTTTTTTCATTTATATAATCCACAAAACGTTTACCGTTGTACGTACGGATCGACATATTTGAGTTTCACTATGAATATACCAAGTTCAATTACTGTAAGCCTGAGACTTCTCTAATGCTAATTATTTCAGACATATTAAATTATAAAAAAGTTATAATAATCACACGATTGATCACTTAATAATTTTGAACTATACACAAACAAGCAGAATACACTAAATTCCTTTATATAAAAAACATATTAAAATCGATTCGAATGGGATTTGAACCCGCACCTATTAAAAACCGTCCAAATTATTAAAAAAATACACTAAAATACTACACAAAACCATTTTTTAACACAAAATAGTCATTGAACTACACAAAAAAAAAACAAAATACATATA
>DWMZ01002943.1:0-13417 GCA_018249855.1 Eueides tales michaeli | reverse complement strand
ATATATATATATATCTATACCATCGGTAATATGAATGTATTTCATCTATGAAATTTTTAAAAAAATACTTGAAAGTTTTTATAAAGTTCACATTCAAAATCATTTTAATAGAACGCAATATACTGTTCAAAATAAATTCTCCCAAAGTTATAGCGAGTGAAACCGCGAGCACCTGCTCACACTTAGTCGATATTAAAAAATTTTATATATAAAAAATAATTAAAGAAGATGATTGATTATACAAAAGTAAATAATATTATATTATAATTAACAGCTATTATTTATATTATTAGTATCACAATATTATAACTAATTAAATCTGACCACATTCTATAGCTAAACATTAAATAGCGGATGATATCACGTGAATATATTATCTTTTACGGGAGTGTTTAAACGTTAATTTTCCTTCTATATATCCTGCTTCATGCTGTAAACACCATTAAGCTAAGGAAAAAATATCTATGATATAGGATCGAACCCTTTTATACTAGATTAAATAAGGTTACATAATCGTGGCCCACGTACTTGTATGTAACTCTTTTAATTCCATAAATTATATAATGATAATTTTACTTCACTGTTTAAAATAGTTTCGTAAATATCCCTTTATTTTTTTCTAATTTCACAAGTATAAACTGGTTACTGTGGCTATGATTAGCTGATAGACATATGCTGTCACACACATCTTTTCAGAGTTTTTATTTATGCTTTTAACAAATCGGTGCCCAAAATAATATTTTGAAACTTTTTTCTGTTTGGCTGTTTGTCTGTGTGTTTATACGCGCTAAAGTTAGGTCAATTTTAATTATTTAATTCAATAAAATTGCTACAAATTATTTGGCTGCAATTTTAGTTTACATTACATAATAGGTTGTTCGGAAAGTAATTTCGTTTTTTCCTGACAGAAGATTATATTGTATTATTTGCACCCACCTTCACATTTAAGCCGTATAATTTTTATATGCTTTGGGAGTACATATAGCAAGGCTTGTGTGTGATTAATAATACGCAGTAGTACTAAATTTAAAAACGTATAAAAATTTTGTATTTTTTTTTCCTAAGTAGAATAACACTTTAAAAATAGTAAAAATAATACGCAGTAGTTTTTGGTTGGTGCCCTTTTACATATTGAGAGCGATAAGCGGTACTTTCGACACATCTTACTGTTTTATTATAGAAATGGTAAAAACGCTTTATAAACGTCAGTATTACTGATTGGGTAAGAATCTAACTTGTAGGCCCATTCACAATTTGCTACCAATTGAATCTTCTTGCTTTTAGGACAGGGCCACATCCTGAGTGGAGGGTTCAGCTTTGTGCGAAAGCCTGCATAGACCATTCAACGTTATGACCTAATTCAATGAAGGTAAGTCAACCCACGTTACCTTAACAATTCGAAAGGAAAGGTTTTTTGGCTCTGGCAGTGTTTCAGTCAGCGGAGCGCCATGCGTGCGCAGTTTATTACGCGCAGCAAGAAGGATCCATGCATCTTTGTTTAAGCCTGACAGCAGCGCTTCCGACTTTGCCTGCCTGATGGCAAGCTGCAAGCCTTTTTCTTATTTTTATACGTGTCGTAAAGCGGCCCCTCGAGTGCAGGATCTAAGCTATTCCTTCTTCTACAATTTGTATAAGCCCGACGACACCGAATGCAGGACACCCGCAGTTCAGCGATCTCGTGTGTCCACCAATACATTTGGCAGCTCCCGCAACACTTCCGAGCTCTTGGCATTCACTCATCACACACACTATTAGGGATTCGCTCATCAGAACTTCCAACGCCTGAACGGCGGCATTTGCGACTAAGCCGCCGTAGTCGCAAAAGCCGCCCGTTTGGCCAATTCAGTGTTAAACCGGTTAAGAGCCCACTTTGAGAACCTATGCCATAGACCCCTAGAGTGAATCACTGGCACCGGCTGAATGGAAACCTCAAATTTAATACATAAATAATCCGGCAAGATTTTCACTTCCCCTCTACTCTCCAATTTCACATGTTACCCGTGTTATTATATAGCCACCACTATGGAAACACCGTTGTACCGTACGCAAGTATACGTTGTCCCCACGTTTAGGAACGTTAAATTAGAGAGCAATGTCGACATTTGGTTTGCTGCTCCCTTGCTATTTGAATATGGATAACCCCACGACCGATTTCGCATTGAAGTCGCCGAAAACGACAAATCATGTTGACAAATTATTGACTTGACGTCGTCAGGAATTTTTTTGAATTCTGCCAGGTAGTGATTTGCAAAGCAGTACACGCCCACGACAACGTAGATTACATGTTACAATATATTCTGAACCCCTCTCTAGAGCTGATAGGCTGAGACCGCTAGTGCTTTCAGCTACTACAGCGACTAAGTCGTCCAAATCATTAATCCAAAGAGGATGATCAGGGACAAAATACGGCTCACAGGCTACAGTTACGTCAATAAGCCACTCTGGTATGTCCTGTAGCAACAGATCTTGAGCTCTTGCAGAGTGGTTGATGTTCGCCTAAAGGAAACAAACTTGTGGACTACTCATTATTGGACATATCATTAAATTCCTGAACCTGACGGTCGGCAACTCCAGAAGAGGCTCTGATTCCCAGGGCATCTGCCTCTTTGCCGAGCGGTGGGATATAATTTACGCTATCCATTATATGTCCGGCCCGAATCTTTGCAGCAGTGTATACCATACAATGTGGCTCGGCTTTGAAGGTTTGGGATTTGTGCCTCTCACCTCTTCAATGGAAGCAAAGATGTCTTCGAACAATTTCTGACGGATATATTGGCCTAGAGTGTTCTAATTCGAGACAACACGAAACAACGTAAGGGGCTGTCCTTGAAGACCAAAACTTTGACAGACCTCCACACTACCTAGATAAGCCCTTTGTCCACTATAGATTTACTCGTCTCTTATGGGCATCAAATGACTACTGTCATTAAACATGTCTGATGTAGTTACAGTATCAGGTGCACACCCACCAACGCTTACGACAGCCTCTATTACCTTATCCTTAGTAACTCAATCATCCAGGCCCAATCATGACTGACGGACTGAATCATCCAGGTCAATCTTTCAGTGACGCCTAAATCTATGAGATTGACGCTTTGTTCCGCTTTTTCTAGTACCTGAACGAAAATTCAATAATTTCCGTTATTGCTTCAGCAGCAGTTCCTTAATTTTTCGCACGTAAATGCCGTTAAGGTTGCCGGACTTTGTTACAACCTCCTTTATACAAGCTCTTTGTTTGTCCGGCATGGACGCGCAGCTCCTCAGGTGAGTATAGAGAGGTGTCCCTCTTCTCTTTCAGCATTGGGATTTCATCTCCATCCGTCTTTTGAGTAGATCTATCTCCCCGAGATACCCGCCGCTCCCCCATCATCGTCTTCTATTAATCAGAGGACACGCGAAAGAACGCTGCGTCGGATTATTCGTCAACGAGCAATCACTGCCCCAGGGCAAAAAAAGTCCCGTCGGGCAATAATTACTGCTCGTCACTTTGTATGATAAACTCTTTCAAAAGTGGGCATGTGAGCACACGAGGAGTTCACTCCCCATGTTATTAACAACTTACCTTAACTACTAGTTATAACACAACATACTTTAAATAATAACTATGAAACATAAGTTTACGCTGGACTATTTGATATTTAATTTCTGTGTCTGTATTGGCGCAGCGGCACAACTGTGTAAACGCGAGAGGTTGTATCGAAAAAATTAAATGTCTCTATTCTATAAAATACTTTTTTGTTCTGTACGATTTTTATATTTTATACGATAATAGTTGTTGACGTAGAAAATTGATATTGATTGATCGAGTACAAGCTGGAAGAAAAGGTGATCGAGAATATCGTGTATTGTGAGGCACTAGCGTGAGTGCCCATTATATGAAAAAAATTATGAAAAAAAAAAATTATGATTCTTTATGAATTACAAAATTTTTTAAAGTGCGGCGTTGAGTTCCGCAACTAAACAAATCCATTAGAGGTTGAAATTCGCAACGTTCGTTAGATAACACTTATGTCCCGTAAATAATCTTTATGTAATATCTGAGACTCCCAGTATAGAAACTTCGAAACTCAAGATCCTCCAAACTCTAGAGGACTGTTCCATAGATTTTTAAAGGACAATGTTTTTTATGAATAGATATGATTTAAAAAAAAACTAAACTAGCGAAATTAAAAAAACGGTTATATAACGACTTTTAAGTATTTTTACATTATACTTATCACAAACAGTTCAGGAATTTGGCCTTGGTGACGTTACAGAGGTATTTCCGCATTTATAACATTCATAATCATGGATTATTCGTGCTTAGAAAAAAATGATCAATTTTATGATTATCTTTACTGTTAATCACTTAATGAATCGTAATTCATATATTATCTTTCTGTGTAAATCTTTTCAGCCCTTCAGGAGATTAGCCCGGACAAACAGAAAGATAGACAAAAAATGTAAAATTTGTGCTGTATTCTGGTATAGTGTGATTTTCCAATCCCATATTCTTAATTTGATGTTAAAAAAACAAACCGATATTTTGAAATCCCATTCAAATCCTTCAGAAGCCGCTTACAGCTTTGCTCGGTTAAACTACACAATTACTTATTTACTACCGAATTATGTTTATGTTCTTATTTTCATTATCATTTTAAAGTCAAATTGTAGCAATTTCGTCGAAGAAATTAGTTTATATTGATTATTCGTTTTTATCTATGAACCGATTGAATCAATACAAGCAAAAAATGTTAAAAAAGTTGTTTGAAGTATAATAATAAAAGTGCTTTTAAATTCAATATGATTTTTTTTATTAAAAAAATCCATGCAATACTTGAAAGGCCTATTTAATTTTTGGTTTCTGTGATTTCGTGATGAGCGAGGCAGTCATTTATCGGTTCCTTAATATATGTTACAGTTGAAATTGAAACTAGTCTTTCCTTAGAACGCGTTTTCCCTAGTTATAACTAATTTTTACTAAATGCATTAATTAAAACTAGTTTCAAGTGAACAGGCAGAATACATAAAATCATAAAATTTCAAACAGGAACATTAGTCAATACATAATAAATAAAAAATAATCAAACGACCTTAAATTAAAATAATCTAAGGATTTATTTGTTATTGAAATTTGAAACAGATTTTTTTTAAAACATAGTATAATAAAATAATCAAACAACCATAAAACAAACAAAAAGTAAGAATTTATTTAAAAGCGAAGAAATGAAAACATCATTTTTACTAAAATAGTAAAATCCAGGAGTTTCTTATCATTTAATGATTAGGCGACAGCGGGAATTCATAAGAGTAGAAAAATGTTATACCAACTAGGGCTACAGTGGGAATTCATAAGAGTAGAAAAATGTTATAAAGAGTTCCATGGCAAATCTTTACATATTAGAAACAAAATAAAAAAATCCTTTGACAAAATTAAAATGACATGGAACATAATAAATTGTGAAATTAGAAATACAAAGAATTGCAATTATGAATTTAAATTAAAAATTGACGATGGTGAAACAGGCTGCGATCAAGAAGTTGCTTGTGTTTTTTAATTTTTTTTTCTGATATTCCAGTTTCCACAACTAAAATCCTTATAGCTTCCACAACTGCCGCTGAATCATTGCTGAAGGAGTGAGTCTACAAATGTAATATAGACTTTAAATTCAATTCAGTCAACTCTAGAAACATTGTTAAAACAATCAAAACCATAGATATCAAGAAAACATCAGATCTATCGGGTATCTATGTCAAGTTGATCAGTTATATAATAGACGCTGTTGCTCCTCATCTTGCTGATATATTTAATAATTGTATAGAGTATGATGTGATTCCTGACCTAATGAAATATAGTAAAGTCATACCTATATTTAAATCGGATAGTACATCAAATCCTAACATTGCATTTAGTAAAATTTTTTTTAAAAATATTTTAAATCAAATATTATTACATTTTAATTATAATAAACTCATGCATAATAAACAGTATGGTTTTACTAAGGGTCGCTCTACGACCGATGCTGGTATAGCTCTTTTAAAGAGTATATATGAGGCATGCCAAGAACATTGGCATGTTTTGTGACTTGTCCAAGGCATTTGATTGCGTGCAGCACTCGACATTGGTCATGAAGCTACACCTTTACGGCATAAGAGGACGTGCAATCGATCTCCTGACTTCTTATTTAACTAATAGGATTCAGAGGGATGATGTGCATGGTAGGAAATCTCCTGGATCATTAATCAGTATGGGGGTCCCACATGGGTCAATTCTTGGTCCCTTTCTCTTTTTAATATATATATAAATGACCTACCATATTTAGTTGAAAAGAGCCATGAGTAATTCTTAAAATGAAAAGAAGATAAAAAGTATATGACGATGTAAACAATGTTCTGTCAAAAGTAGTACATTGGTTTAGTGCTAATAATTTAATTTTCAATAGTAAAAAAACTAAATGTGCTATATTCCGAACACCCAACACGAAAACTGTGAAAGCCGACGTACTCATGAATGTTGAAGCCGTGGATCCTGTGGATTCTGCGGTATTTCTCACTATCACCATTGACTCTAAATAACAGTGGGGACCTCATATTGATGGATTGGCGAATAGACTTAGCTCAGCAACCTTCGCGGTTAAAAAATCAGTATATTAAAAGACGTGGAAACGGCTCGCCTCATTTATTTTAGGTACTTTCATAGTATTATGTCCTACGGTATTTTCCTTTGGGGTAATTAATGCAGCCGGTATTAAATTTTAAATAATTTTTGTCTTGCAGAAGTGTTTCAAAAAAAATTCTTTAAGGGAAAAATTTCAAGAAATTAATATGATAATCGTTGCATCGCAATACATTTTTGAAAATAATATGTATGTTAAGAAAAATATTAATGAGTTTAGCAAAATCGGGGCTATACATAATATTAATACTAGAAATAAGTTTAATCTCAGTGCACCTGTAACTCCGAGTTGCACCGAGTTCGTAATTCTTTCATGGGACAGGGTGGTAAATTTTTTGACTTTCAAAAAACGAAGCTTGTAACTTCTTATATTGAATAAAAATATTTGAATTTGAATTTAAATTTAAAAAATAGTGTTTGGATTTTTGATTTAATTTGGAGATAAATGAGTAAAAAACACCGTCTTCACCTGGGCTGGTGTCTTTTAAATCCGTTAAGATACTTTTAAGCCCATCAGAAGAAAAAGGAAGATCCATTTCCTCCGACGAATCAACCGGCATGGATATAAAAAGGTCGAGGGGCGGTACAGAAGGAGGAGCCAATTCGTTTGCAAAATCGCTGAGCCATAATGAGGGATTATTGGAATTGGTACAATTTGTGGCAATATTAAGTGATCGGCGAGTTCTCTTAACATTTGTTCACACAAGAGAAGAGGAGGCCACTAAGCCATTCGTTCTCACCGAGCTCCGTCGAGATTTTTATACGCTTGTTGCAACTTATTTATGTAGTTATCTTTTTTTTTTTATGGAAAAGACACGGCAAACGAGCGTGCGGGTCACCTGATGATAAGTGATCACCGCCGCCCACGGCCCCGTGTAGCACTAGAGGAGCTACAGGAGCGTTGCCTGTCTGTAAGGTGAATGGGCACCGGGGCCCGGCATTACCCAATGCGAAACGCAGTGACCAAGGTCACTACTTAACGCCGGTTTTAAATGCCGGGGGTGGTAACAATCCGGTCCAGTCTGCCCATGCGTGTTGCCATTGCTGACAACATGACTCTTCCACTCGTACTCGTGTTGTTAGCATCTCTATAAGGAGATTTTTATAAATTTCCGCTACCCAAAGACAATTCGTTAGAATTATCGTTTGGCAAGAGAGAATGCTATTTATTAAATATTTTTACTATTTTTAAAGTGTTATTCCTCCACACTTAAGAAAGAAAAATACTAAATTTAGAAACGTATAAAAAGTTATTGGTCAGAGCGCTTTGACGATTTCCAAGAGGCGCAGGTTCAAATCCTGCTTCGTTCAAATTTTTTTACGTTTTTAAATTTAGTAATTTAGATGTCTCCATGAATCATCAGTATTCATAGGCGAGGCTGTTGCTTTGTCAGAAGCATTCCTATTTACACGCTCCCACGACTTTAAACAAACGGTTATTTTTACTGACTCACTAAGCTGCTTAATAGCATTCAAGGGAAATCCATTTCATAATAGATTAAAATCTTCAACAATTTTAAGGATTCGTAAAGAAGTGTATTCATGTCATCTAGAGGGCTTGGAAGTTACTCTGGCTTGGATTTCAGTCATTCTGGAATCAGTGGGAATGAATCTGCAGACTCTTGCGCCAAGTTAGCCATTCAGTGTAGCACACTTGAACACTTTTCTAACTCTGCTTATGATCTGCAGATTCTTGCAGTTGCTGATCTGCGTTAATCCTGGAATGATACCTGGAATTTATCAAAGTCCCAAAAAGGTAAATTCTATGTCCTTATCCAACCTGATATTTCTAGATGACCGTGGTTTTACTCTCAATCTTTGAGATTTTTTTGAACGGAGGATTATGACAACGATCTGTCGCTTACGCCTTTGGCATGCTTGTACGCCCGTGCATTTAGCCAAGATAAGGATCAGGGATCATTCACTGTGTGAATGTGACCTGAACGACGGCTCCCCTCCCCACGTCCTTTTTTCTTGCCCCAACTTAACTCGTCCCCAATATGATGTCCTTCCCCATAAAGTCCCTCGTTCTCTAAATGTTCAATGTCAAGTTTAATTAATGTTTGTGTTTGGACCTTTATGCAAATTTTTATGTATATGTATTAAACGTAACAAAATTAGATTATAAAGTAACAGCTATGTAAAACATTATTAGATAGATGTTAGTTTATAATCTGTTGTAGATATGTTGTGTTATATTTAATATTTTGTAAATATTTGTATGTTTTGTTATAGGTGAAGGCAGTAATTTTACTGGATCTATTTTTTACATGTATTATATTATTGTGTACAATTGTTTCTTTTGTCCTGATTAATTCATCTCGTGAGTCTTCTATACAACGTGACATTGGCGAAGGGAACTGTGCTCAACTGGCACGCTTGAAACACCACAGTTGAAGAAATGAATGAATGAATGAACAAATGAATTCATATAGTTCAAACAGGCAGAACCGCGCGGGGTTCACCGGTTCATATATATGAAATTGCCGTTTGTTATGAAAGAAACAAAAAGTCGTTATTATTTCAATTAAGTATTTTTTTTACTTTCACTCTTTATCTTGCTTATGGCAAAGTAGACGAAGGAACCTGGGAACCCAGTGTTAAGAGGCTCCGTTGTGTTCACCACTTTCCGCCTATTTAAATGTTGAGTATAAACTAACTTGTAATATCTACGACAGACCTTGTAAAAATTTATCCAAATCTCAAAAAAAT
The DNA here is from genome assembly GCA_018249855.1 of Eueides tales michaeli. Taxonomy (NCBI): domain Eukaryota; kingdom Metazoa; phylum Arthropoda; class Insecta; order Lepidoptera; family Nymphalidae; genus Eueides; species Eueides tales. The sequence continues at coordinate 4,050 of DWMZ01002943.1, read as the reverse complement.
GATAACAGTGGTGTGAAGCAATTGGTCAGCCGCAGTAGTTGAGCTGCTAGCTTTTCCTTCATAGTTTGCAATTGCTTAAAATAGGCGTCTGCCGAAATCGTTCAGTATTATAATGAACTACACCGATACTAGTCCACCAAACATTTTTAAGTAACTATTTGGAGTCGAGTTTCGCTTGGGGTGGAATTTGGTTCCAGCGTAGCGTACATCGCAATGCCAGGCCAGCCATTGCGATGTACGTTTTCAAATGTTAACGTTCACTCAATTCGTGAGGTACCTTAGAAACTTTTTAATCTTCCCAATTTGCTTCAAGTGAAATAAAATAGTTAAAATTTATCACTCACAGCCTGCAGCTAACTTGGACGTGGCTTCTTCCACAATAGTCTTCAATTCTTCGTTATCAAATTGCGTCTCTGGCCGTCCGTGAGGTTTGTTCTGTAGTTCGAAAACGTCGAAAGCAAAAACAGTGCTTGTTTTGTGACAAGATCGCCATACACATCAATAACTCTGCGAACAGTGTTTACAGCACTGGTGGCACGGTGGAACTCATTTCTACGCAAATAACGCCATATTTAGAATTACACCATGACGGTTAATGAGAGATAAATACATGTGTACATAGCTATATAAATTTGAATTTGGAATTCTTAACCAATGAGAGATTGAAGTCCATAGTCACGAGACTGAGATGGCATCCGTGTGACAATTGACAGAATTATTCTATTAAACCATATGTTACGCTTGCAGTAGCGGTATTTTTCATTGCGTCGTCTGTGTGTCAGTTTGCCAGAGATTGTAAATATCAATAACAGAGTTGAGTTGGGAGAATTTAGGAATATATAAGTATAGTGCATAGATAAAACTGTGAATGCGTCATTAACGTACCTATTATACATATATCCTAGGTGTACATGGTGCAGAGCAAAGAGTTTTTAGCATATAGAATATTTAAATTTAAGAATTTCATGGCCGATTGCATTATGGCGATAACGTGATAAGAATTTTATCTATTATAAATTGACGAATATGTGATATTTTAATAGTGTCTTTTAGTAATAGTATCAATAGTAGTTTTCAGTTTTTATTTAGTGTTAGTTATGAGAAGTACGATTGCAGTATGGTCAGTATAATACGAATTATAATTATTTCTGTAACATTTCTTGACTATTAATTTATTTTTTTTCTTATTTCATGATGAAATGGGACACCGTTAGGATATTAATGTGAAGGTTTTGGTTTTAATTCCAACGCTGTAGGATTATTATATTAAAATTAATCTCATTTCGTTACAAGAAAATAAAGATATCTTTTTGAAAACGTAAAATCATTTTAACGTACCGGGATTTGAACACGCGCCCTTTGATACGGTTACCAATAATTAAATTCCGCTACGTACAAAGTTTTATTTTGTTGTTATATTTATTTTTTACAAAAACTTTAAATTTATTACTCCTAAGTTGACATATGGAGGGAATTTCAGTCCGTGTACTGTAGTACTGAACTTAAATAAAGTAAGCTGCAAAACAAAACATATGACCATTTTCAAACTATTTCTATTTACTATTTGGCATCATTGAAAATTAAAAAACAAAATCGAAGGTAGAGAAAAATAACGTCACGCTTTGCAACCACGAATTCACAGTCCTTGTTTAAAGTCGGTTTCTCTCCAGCTGCGCCACGATAACTTTCATTTTATTTTTTTCAATGAATCAAAAAAAGTTACATTATAATTAACAAGATAGATTAAAACGAGATAGACTAGAATTTATGATGGGCACATCATAAATTCTAATCTATCAATTTCAAACTTTATTATTTCTTAAGTTTTAACTTATCTACTGTTATCCTAGGCCAGATGTTGCAGCAATTTAAGAAATGCCTATTTCACAGACCTCGGTTAATAATAATAACTTTTCATTAGTTTCCATTGCTCACTCCAACCTCCAAGAGGGTACTCTTACTAATTACATGTCTAATAACTTATATTATAAGACTACTAAGAATGTGCGGTACCGGATTACTCTAACTAATGCTATTACACGCCAATCGGAAAATAGATTTCGATTACGAACCAAAGTCCTGCGGCAAAGGACACAGGTAAACAGGTAGACTTACTCCGAGAGGCCCTGCTATCCCGAAGGCGGGGAGAGGACTACGTGTCCAAAAAAGACTTAATCTACTTATTTAGAGGTAGTAATGTGGTTAGAGCACGTCGAGCAAATAAGTGAATAAGAAAGACAAGAAAAGATTTAAGAAGAAAAAGTGTGTGGTAAGAGAGAGAGGGGGAGATCTCGTTTGACGTTTGAAAACACAATATCTACTATAGTGTAGATAAGTGACGAAAAAAGCATGAGGACCCCCGGAGGAAATGAAGTGATTGATGACAGAGAAAGAGGCAAAAGAGGTATGCCGAGACCTTAGTGTTTGGCGCTCCGTTTTTTCTGGTTCTGCGTGAAGCTAAATAAAATATAAACACAAGAAACCACAAATCCAGTTATGACTTTCGCAAAGTGCAAAGTGTGCACTCTCATTGGTAATAAGTCCACCCACTGCGTCTACCTCGTAAGAAAGTTCTCGTATCTCGTGAGCTCAGACGTTAGGATATTAATATTGTTGCTCTCCGTGAGACACATTTGCCTGATTCACTCAGGTTTACATGGTCCCGCCCATGGCAGGGTAGGCAGAGGGAACTTGAGAACGTAGTGTTAAGACATTCCATTTCGGTCCCCACTTACTACCAAATTTGAGGCATTGCGTGTTGAGTGACCTGAAATGAGAAATATTAAATATTTCATTTCCTGGAATCGAACACACGGCCTGTCGAGTCGAACCCACAACCTGTCGCGTTTTTTTTATGGAAAAGACAAGGAAAACGAGCGTATGGGTCACCTGATAGTGAGTGATCACCATCGCCCACGGCCCCGTGTAACACCAGGGGAGCTACCGGTGCGTTGCCGGCCTTTGAGGTGGAGGTAGACACGCTTTTTGAAGGTACCCATGTCGTATTGACCTGGAAATACTGCCACGGGTAGGTCGTTCCAGAGATGTGTGGCGCGTGGAAGGAAATTCCTACGAAACCGCACAGTAGTGAAGTGCCACGTGTCCAGATGATGTGGATGGTACATTAACTTATTATTTACTTGTTTACAGTTACATGGTATGTCCCTCGGCCACGACAGGCTTCATCATCCTAACGAGGGAAAAAAAGAGCATAATACTTTCTTTTAGAAATTTACTCCATAATCAGAATATCTGATGTCAGTTTTTCTATCTAAAATAGTATAATATCTAAATTGAAGGAAAGCCCGATTCACATCACATGTTATATAACCACACTGCACCCACATATGCACGATGTCCTTTAATTTAATATAATCAGTATATACTCACCAACGATGTACAAGGAAAATGCAATTAAGTATAGATTTCAAGAGGATGTCACGCTTGTTTTATAAAGTATCTACTTTTTGAAGCTAAGTCAAAAGCCTTAGAAAGGACGGCACGGCATTGGAAATTTGAGCGGTGATGGGCTTCTTGTGTATTTGTGTGCCAAGAGAACAAACGTGACCTTATCGTAAAACCTATACTTAATTCATATTTTCTTGTGCATCGTCGCCGAGTATACATTGATAACATTGAATTATTGGTCATTGTCCAAATGTAGGTGTAGTGCGGTTACGCGATCTACATCTAATAAAGACTAGCTGGTATTATGACTACACCTCTACGTCTATTCGACACCGCAGTAATCAGAGTCCGTTGTCCAAGCATAGTAGATATTAATATCAACAGTGTAAGCGCAATCGAACAGCATCAAAAAAGCATTTGATTTGGTTCTAAGCTAAACAAGGTAATGTTGACGAAAACGAGGTAAGAGGATACAACAACTGTAATTAAAGTAATCCGGTGTCATAAATTCGTAAAAATCTAATAATACAAGATACCGGACAGGAAACTAGCAAGATTACCCTCTGGTTGGAGTAAGCTATGGAAATTAATATAAAGTTCTCATTATTCATCGAGATCAGTGCGATTGACATTTCTCATTAT
>DWMZ01002942.1:0-13418 GCA_018249855.1 Eueides tales michaeli | reverse complement strand
AGACGCGATCATCACTCGAGGAAATGAAATATTTAATATTTTCCTTTAACTCCACTCTGGTAGCAAGATGCTAGCTTTGAAATCCACCACTCAATACGCAATACTTTAAATTCCGCAGTACGTACGGGACCGAACGGAGTGTCTGAAAACGAGGTTCCCAAGATACTGGCAGTTGCATTAAAAATAAAATGTATATTATAATTACACACCGTCATGGCGCAACGGCCAGTAAATGTGACAGTTGACGGTTCACAGTTCTATATACAAGGATAGGAAAACAAGATGGAAAACGAAGTAAAACCACGCTCCCTTTCCCAGATCAAAGGCCATGTCCTATATCACAAAATAGATAAAAAAAATGGCATATTTTAACGTGATACGTGAAGCTGTAGTGTTTATGTAACCAAGTAAAAGCGAAATTTAAAACAAACACTTTATATTAAAAAATATTCATACACACTTGTTAATTAGTAAGTATTAGAAACTCGCCTTATTGAAGAGTCTGCTTAAACATAAATTTGGTTATAAACGTTCATTAAAATATTTGAAAATACATTAACATATTTAATTTGATAGTAAAAGTGCTCTGAAACTCAACACGCAATGCCACAAATTCGGCGGTAAGTGGGGAACGGAAGTGAAACGGAGTGTCTTATCACTAGGTTCCCGGGTTCCTTCTGGCTACCCTGCCTTGTGCGGGATACAGAGTGAAGCTAAAAAAAAAGAGCTCTGAAATATTTATATTGGTTCTGCAAAATATAGGCTACATGGACGAAATATTTAAAATTTTCACTACTGAACTGTGGCAACAAAGCAAAGCGCGGCGTTTAGTTCCGCCACTAAACACGCAGCACCTCAAATTCAGCGCAAAGTGGGCAACGTAACGAAGTGTCTCAACACTAGGTTCCCAAGTTACCCCTGTCTCCCCCATGAGCGGGATACAGCGTGAAGCTAAGAAAAAAAGAAAACAATGTATCAAACTAAAGAAACAGTCAACACTGATATTGATAAACATTGCTTGCTTAGTTTTTTGAAAGCAAAACATAACTACCGATTGTTCCAATTATCGACACAAACACACCTACCTACCAAACATATATATATATATATATATATATATATATATATATATATATATATATATATATATATACACATATATATGTATGTACATATATAGATATCATCACAATAAGCGGCATGACATGGTGCAGGTGTACAACCGTACGACTGTAAATCCGATAAGTTGTGGTTTCAATCCCCACTAGAGAAAATAAAATATTAGATATTTTCATTTCATTACTCTGACAACAAAGTAACATTACTCAAAACACAACCCCTCATGAATTGGGCGTAAAGTGAGGACACAGAAGTGTCACAATGGGAACACTAGGTTCCCAAGTTTCCCCTCCCTACCATGGTATTTGCGGACAAAGTGTTTTGCACATTATATTAAGTACGCCGGCCGTAATGTTTGTAATCGTTTTAAACATGCCAACTAGACTCAAACATCTGCCTAGTCTTTTACGACCATCGCCCCAAATGAAACAAGCTATTATAAGCTATTATTATACAAGCCGTGTCATACTCACTTAAAGTACTTAACAGTTGAAGATAAAAGTCTACTTAATCAGTACAAAACAATTTCTTAGGTCTTATTTAGGTCGAATCATGACTGTAACTACTTATATATGATATAAATATTTGAAAAATATATTAAATTTTTAAAAAAACTACAAAAGCGCTACGTCATCTTGGCAATTATAATTTTGTAGCTTTTAAACGGCTTTTTAAATTTTCATTAAACATATAATCAATTCATTGAGGAGCTATGGCGCCACAGACATACAGACCGTTCAACACACATAACACCCCTCTTTTTGTTTGGGGGAGAAAAAATCTAAGAATCTGAAATGTAGGCTAGACGATAATATAATAATATGATGACACTAGAACGATGCAAAACGTATATTTGAATTCGGTAATTCGACACATAATGCCTATAGAATTCAGCGGAGAGTGGGAAACGAAATCACTATAATAAGAACGGAGTGTCTTAACACTAGGTTCCTAAGTTCCCCCTGCTTACCCATGCCATGGGCGAGAAACGTGAAGTCGTGAAGAGACCACACCATCACATGCAATATTAGATTACATATAGCGTTATCAATATTGCAGATAATATTATGAATAATGATAAGATATATTTGACGACCTTGTCCCTCTTACAAGAGAAAATATTGAGCAACAATTGCGTTGGGTCCTTGGAATAGATCGAATTTCACAATTAAAGCGAAATTATAGCTTATTGAGTTAATTGGATCATTGTGAAATTTAATTTGGTCTGTCGTGGCGCATGGGCACAAGTATGCGACTTTAACGTGACAGATCGTGGGTTCGATCCTCACTCGAGGAAATGAAATATTTAATATTTTCAACTTAAATATTTAATGTTTTCATTCAACACAAAGCAGAGAAACGAGATCGTACGATCGACGAGATCTTATCACTAGATCACAGTTTCTTTAGCCTACCCTGCCATGTGTAGGATACAGTGTGAAGCTGAGTACCTACGATATTTATAAGGATATCAAATCGTAATAGTATCTTTGATTTTCGCGATTGTTACACATTTTAAATGAAACACTTTTAAACGGATCAATCGCGTATATTGGTGTTTACACATTTTTGGAAACCCGACGTTTCGAACACTTTACAGTAGTCCGTGGTCACTAGCGGCGGTAGACTGAGGTGGCATTCGTCTGACAGTTGATATAATTACTATATCAAACTACCGCCAACGATTCCTTAATTGCCTCGCGTACTGCCCTGGATTATTGCAGAATTCTTGCCACCTCATTCTACACACGTGACCACGGACTCCTGTAAAGTGTTCGAAACGTCGGGTTTCCAAAAATTTGTAAAAAACAATATACGCGATTAATCCGATTAAAAGTGTTTCATTTAAAAATATCAAATCGTTTTCGTAAGGAATATAATTTTTTTAACGCTTTCTTTAAGTGGACAAGACAGCCAGACAGGAATTGGGAACGATTAAAAGAAGATATTTCATTGTCTAGAGCAGGGATCGAACCCACAACCATCGCGATGCCGTCTAAGGACGACAGTAATACTTTTAACATATTAACTAAGAAAATGAGTGTAATATGCTGTCATTCACTTAAGTAGACAAAATTTTAGTGAATTAAAAATGTTTGACAATTTTTAGAAACATAGTATAATTTCTTTTCTTCCTTAGCTTGATACTGTAATCCGGATATAGGATAGACAAAAGCTGCATTCATTCCCCCGAATCGACGACGCCAACCAAGCGCCACGATGGCCTTGTTAAATAATATTCTATTCTACACAAAAATAAATAACATAAAAAAAATTCAAAGCAAAATTAGAACTGACGATGACTTTATCACCACCACTCACACTAAAACTGAGCCACCGAGGTCACAACATAAGACAATAAACAATAACAATTCACACTGTATACTTCCTTGTTTAGCACGTACATAACGTACAAGCGTAGCCGATTCTTTTGCCAAGAAATTGTTAAAATCACCAATTTTGTCCTCTTTCATACAAACAATAGTTAATATATAGTTATCAGCCTAAGTTAAAGTAATTTTAAACAGATAACTATACATAATTACTTCTGTAATTGCATGATGACAATCTATGAATAAATTACTGAGGCATATAGTGGTGCAGGGGCACAAGTGCGTGACTGTACGCAACAGGTTAGGGGTTCAATCCTTATTCAAAGAAATTCTTCTATCTAGTTACGAGAAACCGCGGCGTTGAGATCCGCCATTCAACAAACAATACCGCCATAATGTAATCACTCCTGTAATTAGAAAAAAAAAACGACATGTGACGTAACTCAAGACCGAGAAATGCGCATCGTTAACCAGCGAGAATCGTCTCATTGTTTAGAACAAATAACTGGGGCTATTATCTACGTGGCCTTTTTATCTTAAAATTTAAAAGAGAATTACTGTGGCACTAATAGATGTTGATTAGTGTTTTAATTGACTTTAAATCGGTTGGACAATGAATACGAACATGAAAAACGTTATATTGAGGCCTGTCGTGGCTGTAACCGACAGGTTCTGGGTTCGATCCCCGGTCGAGGAAATGAAATATTTAATATTTTCAATTTAAATATTTAATGTTTCATTTCTTTGCACTGGTAATAAGGAAAAGCGCGGCGTTGAGTTCCGCCACTCAACACGCAATGTCTCAAATTCGGCGGAAAGTGGGGAACGAAGTGTTTTAACACTAGGTTCCCGAGTTCTGTGTGCCTACCCTGCCTCGTGCGGGAAACAGCGTGAAGCTAAAAAAAAAAAGTTATATGAAAGTCATTCATTCAATGTCAGAGAAATGTAAAGTAATTACAAGTGTAACAATAAAGAATTCTATTTCTGACAACGCAAGAGGCCTGTCATGGCGCAGTGGCACTGTGGCACGACGGTTAACACCCTAGGTTGTGGACTCGACACCGTTTTGAAGAAAAAACGCGGCGTTGAGTATCACCACTCAACACATAAAGCTCCAAATTCAGCGAAAATCGGGGAGTAGTGATTTAACACTAGTTTATTGAGTTATGTCTACCCTGGTATGTGAGGAATACAGCGTGAAGCTATAAAACAACAACAAAATGGACTACGTGCAGACCTTGCCTTATAATGGCGTTCTCATGAGGAATGTTACAAGTATATTTGTATAGTATATCACTTATTATTACTAAATTCTTTCTACACATGCTTTTTTATATTCAGATTATTTTTATTCTCACACACTAGTAGAGAAACGCGGCGTTGAGTTCCGCACTGTATAGAGTGATGGAACCCAATGTTTCTAAGCTATAACGTAAAATATCGAGAGTGTTAGTTTCATCTGCCTACCAACCTATACAGGACAAGACGATAAGATATTATCTACACCATAACACCAAAATACACGCCCTGCAATAACGAAATCAAAAAAAAACCATGTGACTGTGAACGCGGCAGGTTGTAGGTTCGATCCCCACTCGAGGAAATGAAATATTTAATATTTTCAATTTAAATATTTGATATTTTCATTTCTTTTCTCTGGTGACAAGGCAAAGTGCGGCGGCGAGTTCCGCCACTCGTGGGCAACGGAACGGAGTGTTTTAACACTAGACTCCCAAGTGCCCTCCGTCCGGGATACAGGGTGAAGCTGACGAAAATCCTTATCAAAAACCTGACATTGAAACAAAAAGCTAAATACACAACACTTCTTTGCTCGACCGAAGACAAAAATCCTCGTACATAAAACGGTTCGCTCGATACGTGACTTTTTTTTATAAACACCGGGGGCATCGTCGAGACGTTCATTATGTCATTTTCCGTAAGACCCACTGACTTACAAAACTGTACGTACACTCGTTGAGTCAACTGTTACCAAACTTGGTTATTGCAAAGCATTTTTATTGAAATAATAGTTACTGTCTTAATAAAATAATCTATACAATTATACATGCGTGATTATTTTTAAGCTTCACGCTGTATCCCGCACTTGGAAACCTGTTAAGGGTAACGGAGTGTTCCTCACTTTCCGCCGCATTTGAGGCATTAAGTGTTGAGTGGCGGAACTCAACACCGCGCTTTACCTAATTACCAGAGCGAAAAAATGAAAATATTAAATAACTAGGGGGCTCTGCCCCCTGCTCGCTTCGCTCGCCACCCCCCCGCGGGAGAAAACATGTATAAATCAATGAAAACATCAATAAAAATAAAATATAACGATCAGCTTCTTAATTTACACCTTTATCAAATGCAAAAAAAAAACAATTTACATCTTGATCCAAATTCATAAAGAATCACAACATTTATTTTCATATTATAGGCACTCACGCGAGTGCCTCACAATACACGATATTCTCGATCACCTTTTCTTCCAGCTTGCACTCGATCAATCAATATCAATTTTCTACGTCAACAAAAAAGTATTTTATTGAATAGAGAGATAATTTTCGACGAGTGTGATTCGAATCCACAACCTGTCGTGTTCAAAGTCACATGCCTGTATTCCTGCGCCACGACAGCTGTCAAACTTACTTATATTTAAATAAAAACAGTACTTTGTTTAATAAAACGCAATAATCTCAGCAACTAACTAGCATAATGTTTTTCTTTCTAGAACATTAACAGGGGAACGGGAGAAATTTATAAAATGTATATAATACTAATACTATGAACGTAGAATGCTGTGAGGCTGGATGTTTGTTCGACTTTCACGCAAAAACTACTATACGGATTGAGTTGAATTTTTTATATAACATAGCTTATACACCAGAAAAAGACATAAGCCAAAAATTTGGTAGATATTTTGATTTTAAATAATTTAAATGGGCGAACGAAACGGAGGTTTAACACTACGTTCCCGAGCTCCTTCTGCCTACCCTTCTAGTGTGAAGCTCAGTGAGTTAATAAGTAAGCGGGCGAAGCCGCAGTCAGGTCGCCAGTAGATTTACTGACAAAAACAATTAGTGTCAAATGTATTTAATATGATGAGTTCGTAGGGCGTCGGCCTTGAGATCAAACCGCAACCTTTGGTTTCCTCTTGGGACTACAAATCAGAGGCCTTGCTCACGTTTATCGGATTCAGAGTGCGTATCATTTCTTGTAGCCAACGTAATAAATAACACCATGAACCGGTTTTTCACGTTTAATTCTCTAGATTGTAAAAAATATATATATATATATATTTTGTCATTTTTTTTTTATCGTGAGGCCTGTCAAGGCGCAGGTGCACAAGTACTGTGAAATCAATCTTTAATCTGATAACAAAGCAAAGTGTGGCGTTAACTTGCGTCAATTAACACGCAGTGCCTCAAAATCGGTGGAAATTTGAATGGTGTATTTCAACAATAGGTTCCCATGTTCCCTTTATACATCCCGCTATTTGCAGGATAGAGCGTGAAGATGTTAATTTTGAAAAATGGCACTTTGTTAATAGAAAATCCATAATTTTAAAGTTAAAGCCATCAATTATTCCAATGAGGGCTGTCGTAGCGCAGAGGCACAAGTGTGTATGCTCGGTAGGTTGTGGATTCCCATTCGAGAAAATGAATTAGGTCTTTTTAAATTAAATATTTAACTATTTTTTACTATTTTTTAAAGTGTTATTCCACACTTAGGAAAGAAAAATACTAAATTTAAAAACCAACCAACTAAGCCATTCGTTCGAATGGCTTAGTGGTCAAAGCGCTGGGACGGATTCCAAGAGGCGCGGGTTCAAATCCTGCTTCATTCAAATTTTTGTACATTTTTAAACTTAGTATAAATATTTAACTTTTGATTTCTTCACTCTGGTAACAAAACGCGGCGTTGAGTACCGCCACTCAACACGCAACGTCTCAATATCGAAAATTGAGGAACTTCAGAAGCTACGTTGCCACAGACAGACACACACACCGACAGGTCAAACACATAACCCCTCTATTTTTACCTGGGCGTTTAATAAGCAAATGTAATGTACATACCCGAGTACACTACTTAGTAATGTTCTAAAAAAAAAATGATCGTAACTTCAATTCAATCATAATTGAATACTTAAATAATCCAATTACTCAATAATAGTAAGTAATTGGTCGATGCTTGTTGACCTGCAATACATTTTTTGCGCACATAGGTATTTATGTAACGATGCCTACATGTTTGTTAGTACCAAAGAAATACATAATATTATTTTTGTTGTACAATATAATATGAAATAAAAAAACGCCTTCTTTACTGATTTCAACTACTTTCTTGTTCTAATAACATCATCACTCTTAAGACAATATCTATACATTGAAAACTAAAAATTCAGCTATGTGAATAAAAAATTGAAATAATTTTATCGACTTTTCTATTTTTTTTAGTTTCATCAAAATATACAGTAAATGTTAAAGGAAAGTAGCAAAAATATAGTAAAAACTGCATTTAAAGCTAGTTGTCATATATATAACCATATATACAACTATAACTCTACTCCTACTCTACTCAGCTTCACGCTGTATCCCGCACATGGCAGGGCAGGCACAGGGAACTTGGGAACCTAGTGTCAGCGAAACTCAACGCCGCCTCAGAGAAATGATAATATCAAATATCCAAATTGAATATATTAAATATTAAACATGTCATTTCCTCGAGTGGGTATCGAACCCACAACCTGTCGGTTACAGTCACACGCTGATGCCGTTGCGCCACGACAGGCCTCTAACTAAAACTAATATCCATTTTATTACTATTTCAATAAAAGACACACAGACAAACATTTTTTTTACATATAAATAACAAAGCATTTTAAACTTAATCCTGCGAACAAATCAACGAACTCAATTTAAACTGTTAACCTTAATTTAAATCCCATTAAGATCTATATTCGATTGCTTTTAGTACGCTTAATAACCAAACATGGCGCCTCAACACAGCGGCCACTCTCAAGGCTGCTCATCACAAGTTGTACATCGCAAGAAATATTCGCACTAACATCCCGTAGACGTTTTGTATGATTATGTTATGTATAATATAGGTATAAGCCGCATATGGCAGAATTGACGGGGGGAACCTGGGGGAACCTAGTGTTAAAACACTCCGTTGAGTTGAGTTACTTTCCCGCCGAATTGCCGAGGAATTGAATGTCAAATAGCGTAATTTAACGCCACGCGAATTTAATAGCGAAAATATAAAATACTTCATATCCACGAGTGGGAAACAAACTCACAATGTTTTTCACGTTTACAGTGGTTTACACAGACATATACATACTACTTTTTTTTATTTTTTTAGTTTCACACTGTATCCCGCACCAGGCAAGGTAGGCAGAGGGAGACCTGGAACGTAGTGTTAAGACACTCCGTTCCACTTCCGTACGTACTACTTTATAACCAGTGCAAAGAAAGACTCCACTAATGGAAATTGATTAATTATATATTAACATATCTTCTCTGGTATTGAGGCAAAGCGCGGCGTTGAGTTCAACCACTCCACACGCAATGCCTCAAAAATTTCTCAGAAACTGGGGATCAGAAATGCAAGGTTCCCAGAACACTAGGTTCCCATATTTCCTCTACTTACTATTCTATGAAAGAAACAAAATGAAAATTATCGACACACAACTAGCATTAATGTTGAAACTAATATAAAAATAATAATTTTATGACGCAAGAATGATAAGAGAGGAAGGGACCTCAGCTGACCTTCTAAAACACACTGCCGATGATACTGGCGCAAACATACGTAATTTCGTGAAGGCACCAATAAAGATTTACTTAAATAATTTAAAGCAATATGAAATATATTTTAAATTTTGGTCAGGTTTAAACTTTTATTTTTCACTCAAAGCACTCCTCTGTAATTGGCTCATTCATTCAGAAGTTATGGTGTCGCAGACAGACAAACAGACAACACAGAAATAGGTAAAATAGCCACTGTTGGTAGAACAGCACAGCTTCTGATTAAAATCGCTATGGTATTTGGGTTTGATCATTAGGGAAATGAGTTATTTTAATTTTTTAAACAGATAAAGCACAGTGTTGAGCTCCGCCAAACTTTCAAAAAAGTATGCAGAATGTGACGGACAAAATATCTTAAAAAACCAATAAATATTGGTTCTTTCGTTTGTTTAATTTCAATTTAAGACTTATTTAAAATATTCTTATAACATATATTCTTACAAGAATAAATTGATTAATATTAAAATTTATTAAAAAAACACTAAATCTATACCAATATACAGTGTAACAAAACAAATTTACATCGACAACCCCAAAAACTGAGACGCATACACAATTTTGCAATAATTACAAGCAATTATAAATAACCATAATAGTACATAAAAGAAACAAACATTTAATTTGTTCAGGTGTGATAAGAAGGTTGACGTCAGCGTTAAGTCTGCTTGTATTTCGGCAAAAGCCTTTTTTTATTGGTAAAATAAAAATGGTAATTTGTTAACAATGGACGGTATTATTTTATGATTATATATTGTTTGATCTTTCTATGTGTCTGCTTAAATAATCTTTTGTCAGTTTACAAAAGAATAATTAAAGTTTCAATATTTCAAAATTAGGAGTGTGCGGAGATCAGGTTAACGCTATTAAGATATGTGTAAAAATTTTCATATCAATCATACCATAAACCATTTAAATTTACTTGTGACATATGACAGTATTTTATAAAAAAAATATGAAAAATTGTATGTCTTTTATAACTTTTATACTTAGTATGATCAACAAGTTTGAACATATTGAGAAATAGTGTAACAACATTAGTTTAGGTACAATCTTTAAAATGGACAGAGCCTATCTCGTCTCAAGGGAAATCACGGGTCACATCCAATATGTAAATTGTGATCGTCTCATTCACAAGGTTAAATGTTACAGGTTCGTAAAATAAATGTAACGCAATTGCACTATATCTAAAATACTTTTTAAGATGCATTATATATTAAGTATTAAATACAATATATACTATAACATATCAATAGTATATTATGTATGTAACAGAATATTTGAATTACTTTAGAGAGAAAATTTTTTTTTTCTTTACAAGGCCTTCCTTTAGAAATGTATGTGTTGCTGTCATAGTATATATATATATATACATATATATATATATATATATATATATATATATATATATATATATATATATATATATATATATATATATATATATATACACTGTATATACATCATCTTATTTAATGCTTATTTTAAAAGACACTACAAAAATAGTTAATGAACGAGTTAAAGTATCTATTTACCAAGTAAATAAAAAAAGGAAATAACTTTAGATTAGAGAAGTTATTTATATTACTAAGAGAACATTAGATGTACAAGTATAATTGTGTTGATACTGTAATGGTGATGTACATATAATTAAATACTTATTTATTTGTAAATATATCATTTAAAATTATTAAATATTTGTAAAGAAGCTACAATATTAATGGTTTCTTTAACATTACTAATAATTATTATATTATCATGGAACACTAAGAGGTGATCTCTTAAAATGCTAACAAGAATGTGAAAAAACTAAAATTTGCTTTTTTTTTGTATTAATTAAATAGTTTTTGGAAAACAGTATATGTAAAGGTGCTTTAAGCTGAATTTGAATACAAAATAAACATAAAGTAAATCAATGTAACAGTTATATGTACTGTGATTGTTATTTATATCATCATAATTACAAATATTGCACTTGTAATTATTATCTTCACACAATAATTATGATTTATCTAAATTATTACTAATTATAACAATGAAAGGGTGTGATTAATGTTTTTATGATGGTTCACTTCTCATTGCATTACTATTATTAATATAGATGTATGAATAGTTGTCATAAAAGAGACAACTGGTGAAAAAACTTAAATTAAAACCCTATACCTTCTTTTTGTTAAAAAGTCTTAAAAAAAACTATAAAAAACTAGAAAACTTTCTTTGTAAATATCATACATACAAAAATGCACGTTAGAATGTATTTATTTATCAATAAACCGAAACAAAACATTCGTAAGACAAGTGTTAGAATAATGCGAATTGGCACAAGTTGCGTGATGCGACGTAAACCAACGAGTTGGTAAACGGGTTGTCAGTGCCCCGTCGTGTGTACAACGGACGATTATTCGCGAAGAATCAGAACAAATGACACTCAACAATAACCATTGTGTGATACGAATTGGATAATTTAAACACATATAATATACCAACATCAACTTACCAATAACAAAAATTTCACACGAAATAATAACGCTTAATAGAAACGCCCACACAAATTCTTTAGCACAGTCAACAGCACAAATACAATTTCACTATTAACAACACTATTAATATACGGAAGTTTATTTATTAAATGTTATTTTGGAAGAACTTAAAGGTAGCACCGTGAAACGCGACGGCGACTGTCTTCGCGATCGGCCATTGCACACCACAAACTAATAGACAAGCGCTAATGTCAACTAACTAACAGTCAAACTACAGTCGAGTCAGAAGATTTTTTTTGTTTATATTTAATGTTGCCATTGTTGTTTTTGGTTCTACTAAGGCCGTTTTCCGAATTGTCAAAACAGAAATAACGACTTTCAACTGCTAACGTGAGGTCCGATTCATTAAGCGCGCCAACATTTGTCAGCTGGCCAAATTTTTCGGCCAAATTATAAGGCCGTTTTCTGAATTATAAAAACAGTGGTCATAGCGTACGTATGGTAGAATTCGTTTGAATTTGATGTTATTTGTGGCTTGACTAGTGCTTATAGTAGTGACGGATCGAAGCGTTAGCATCGTTAGCATTGACATTACTTTGACGTTCCACGTCAATGTCGCTATTGTCACTTTCCTCGATTACGAAAAATGCTTGAAATACCACATACTGCGCTCATGTTTATATCAAAAAATTATTAACTTTAAAATAACGTAAATGCTCACTAAGCTAACGCTCCGACCCGTAAGTACTGTAAGCAGTAGTCAAGTCACATGTAACATTAAAGGCCGTTTTCCGAATTATCAAGTTGATAATTCGGAAAACGGCCTTTAATGTTACTTATAATATCAACACAGCGGTCGTAGTACCATAGATGCAGTAAATTTCGTGTAACTTTGACTTCACATGTGGCTGAATTAATAAGACGGTACGGACAGGTTGGAGGATTAGCATCGTTAGTATTGGAGTTATTATAACGTCCCACGTCAATTTAACTATCGTCACTTTCCTCAGTTGCGAAAAATGCTTAAAATACAAGCATTTTACCATCTACATTGGCTACACTACATACTTCACTCATGTTTATATCAAAAAATACTCTGTTTGGTTATGTTTAATTTGTTGAATCCGAAAGCATTCTTACAAGGGGTCCGAATTATTAATACAAATGACAAATGTTGACGCTCGCTAAATCGAACCCCACGTTAGAAGTTGAAACGTCGTTTCTACTGTTTTGATAATTTAGAAAACGGCCTAAAAATATATATACAAAATCGATACAAAACTGGGATATAATTTGTTTTAAATTACCATTCTTTACTGCTATAATCACTGCAATTCAAAATTATGGCAAAAAATCTCAAGATCCCAAGCTACAGTTAGACCGTTGTCCGAATTGTGCTCACAGCACTTACGATCGGAAAACGGCCATAAATAGTCTAAAATCATTTTTAACTACTGTATTCTGACAATGTCTTGAAGTCTGTTTTGTTATTGACAGAATATTTTGTTTTGGTCCTTCTTTTAACTTTAATTAGGTGATTTATAAAAAATATACACGATGGTTAAGATTTTAGATCCAGCACGCGCTTTTAAAACACTGAATGGCTTAATTTGCGTTTATAAACCAGTTGGCGTAAATCTGAGACATGTGCAACATATTATTGTAACAAAATTGTGTGA
>DWMZ01002941.1:0-13418 GCA_018249855.1 Eueides tales michaeli | reverse complement strand
ATATATATATATATATATATATATATATATATATATATATATATATATATATATATATATATATATATATATATATATATATATATATATATATATATATATATATGTGTGTGTGTGTATGTGTGTATGAATACGAGGAAGGTGGTTGTAGCGTAAAGAAACAATTGATCGTAAATGCGACGGCCATGAGTTCGATTCCCACTCGAAAGCATGGATTCAGTTCATTTCCTCGTTCTGGTAAAAAGTGCGCGACGTTAAGTTCCGCTGCACATCTATATGCCTTGTTTCATAAATTGGATGGGCCCTGTGGAACGTAGTGTCTTGGGGAAACAAGTCTGTTTTTTGTTATGGAAAAGAAACGGCAAACAAGCGTGCGGTTCACTTGATGGTAAGTGATTACCGCCGCCCACGGCCCCTTGTAGCACCAGAGGAGCTACAGGTGCGTTGCCGGTCTGTAAGGTGAATGGGCACCGGGGCCCCGCATTACCCAATGCGAAACGCAGTAGCCAAAGCCACTACTTAACGCCGGTTTTAAATGCCGGGGGTGGTAACAATACGGTCGAGTCTGCCCATGCGTGTTGTCATTGCTGACAACGTGACTCTTCCACTCGTACTTTAATCGCCTCTTACGACACCATCAGTACCAGGGTGATCCTATTCTAAGCCGGGATCTCACGGCAAATAGGCAATCTAGGTTCCCTTTGCCTCATCAAAGACATTATAATTTATCATTTAAAATTTTCTTTCAATACGAGTATCATCAGTTAAATAAATAAGCTAACAATAATATTTGAGATGCTAACTTTGAATTGTTTATATTGAACTTGATTGAAGCAAGGTCAGAATTGAATAACTTTGAGAACCGTCTCTGTTACGTACTTAACTATTTTCTCAGTACATTATTAATTTGACGGTATTTACCAGCTTGCATACCTTTGCAGTAATTTGTATATAATAAAAAAAAAACAATTAACCAAAAAAATTATGGCCAATATGTTTTTTTTTGTTTTCCAAAATAAACACAAAAACAATAGATATTTTAAATTTTTCGGAAAATATAAAGAAGAATATATTTTCTAATTGATTTCGGTTCGGTTAAGTGAAATTATTAATACTTATTAATTTAATTAATAGTATGAAGCCGGACTTAATAATAAAATTCTCAACTCATTGCCTTTGAAGAAAGAGAAAAGCCTCGATCGATATAGTGACAGGAAAGCTTTTCCTGTCACGTTACGCCATCATAGATCTTTTTTACCAGCTTCACGCTATATCCCGCGCTAGGGTAGGTAGATCGAATTTGAAAACTTAATGTTACGACAAGTGCGTTGTATTCTCAATTTAAGTGTTGAATGGCGGAACTCAACGCCGCGCTTTGCTTTTTAACCAGATCGAAGAAAATTAAAATATTAATATTTTATTTTAATATACTTTACTTCCTCGAGTGGGAATCGAATCTACAACCTGTCAAATATACAATCACGCGTCGTTGACGCTTGTGCCTCTGCGCCACGATATACCTAAAAAATATAAAAAAAAAATGTTCATAACACATAAAAAAAAGGTAAAAAAACATCGTATATTGTTAATGTTACATTTAGTACATAAAAAAGTGTACTAACTCTACGTTTTTTATTATTTATTAATTATTTGTTTATTCAATATTTCTTCACGAAATTTTTGCAAATTTGCAACAAGTTATAACTTCATTAGTATTTTGATGCTAATGTGTCTGCGGTTACTAAACGTATCACGATTATGCATACCGATCCATTTCCACTTGCTGAGCAATGAAAACGCTGTATTCCGCAGATGGTGTCATCACATTAGGTTCCCAAGGTTCCTCTGCTCACCCTAGCAGAGGAACCTTGGGAACTTAATGTGATAACACTTTCATAATCCTCACTTTTTGCCAAAAAATTTTTTTTTAGCTTCATGCTGTATCCCGCACGAGGCAGGGTAGGCAGGGGGAACCCGGGAACCTAGTATTAAGACACTCCGTTCCACTTCCGTTCTCCACTTTCCGCCCAATTTGAGGCATTGCGTGTTGAGTGGCGGAACTCAACGCCGCACTTTGCCTTATTACCAGAGCGAAAAAGATGAAACATTAAATATTTAAATTCAAAATATTAAATCTTTCTATTCCTCGACTTGGGATTGAACCCAGAACTTGTAGGTTACAGTCACATGCTTGTGCCGCTGCACCACGATAGGCCTTACTTCGCCAAATTTATTTATAATATACTTATTGGTATATTCAATTACTTTAAAAGTTCCTGTTGTTGAGGTCCATCGTGGCGCCGAGGCACAAGTATGTGACTTTGAATCCGACAGGCTGTGGATTCAATCCCCATTTACACTCCCAGTCACAAGCTTGCGAACACAGTGTATTCAACCATTATTTACTAAACACACACATATGTCACATATGCAGATGTCAGAAATTAAAACTATTCAAATAAAATCATTCCCCGATCTTGGATCGAACCTGTAACAATCGCTTTAACAATTGTACCACAAAACCACAACGACTGCAAACTTAAATGACGAAAATCCTTAGGCCATTTCAGTTTAATCATTTAAAGGTTCTTACTCTAGCAAATGCATAAACACAATTTGAAATCACGTACACTGGATAATGTTGTTTGTTTGTATTGTGATATATACAATGGGATTTCCCTCATAATGTGTTGACTAATTTAAATATCTCAGCGGATGTGACAAACATCAATATAATCTTTATAATAATAAGATAAAGATTAAGGATGCCTTGGTAGCGCATGCTCACAAGCAAGCGACTGTAAAAAACGATGGTTAAAGGAGCGATTCCCACTTCTATACAATAAACTATACAATATAAAATATTTTAAAAATCAAGCCAGTAGTTCCCGAGCTCATTGCGATGAACCAAACAAACTCTTAATTTGTATAATATTCTCTCTCGTGTTAAGTTCGTTCTCCACTTTCCGCTGAATTTGAGACATTAGGGCGTGTTTAGGTCGTAGAACTCGCACGCTCGACGCCGCACTTTGAAAATATTTAATTTGAAAATATTAAATATTTATTTTCCCGAAATTTACTTGTGCCTTTGGACCACGACAGGCCTCTGGATAATTTTAGTATAAATATAAATATTTTTTTCAATCGCAACTGTAGATGCAAGGAACCGCAATTTCGCAGTGGCGTTTACACTGTGCCATGTCGGCCTTCTAATAGTGATATAAACAAATCAATATGTATGAAGATAAAAACGTGTTTTGCACATTTTGAATTATGTATAGCGACAAAATTTGTTAATTGTTTGTGTTTTAGTCCTTATTAGGTCTGAAATTATTCACTAATCATGTACTCGTATATAGCCCAATAATAAAGTGTATTACAATATTTTTGGGGTACCGTCCTTCGAAGATTATAAGAGACGAAACTTTTACATGATAATTTTGATATGCCGTGTGCCGGCTTAGAATAGGATCACCCTGGTACAGATGGTGTCGTAAGAGGCGACTAAAGTGCGTGTGGGAGAGACACGTTGTCAGCAATAATAACACGCATGGGCAGTTTCGGCATTTAAAACCGGCTAAATTGTGACTTTGGCTACTGCGTTTCGCATTGGGTAATGCCGGGCCCCGGTGCACATCCACCTTACAGACCGGCAACGCACCTGTAGCTCCTACTGGTGTTACACGGGGCCGTCGGCGGCGGTGATTACTTACCATCAGGTGATCCGGATGCTCATTTGTCGTGTCTTTTTCATAAAAAAATCTATATGTTTATCTGTCCGTTTTTCAAGAAAGTTATTGAAAAAAAGTTTTAAAAAACTCTTGGAGGTGAAAGCTGACATCAATATCAAATATGCAGATATAGTCCTTTGGAAAAGTAAAAAAAATCATTAGATACAAGCAACAATTGAAAAACTATAGTTATTTCATAGAAAAAAAACCTTACAAACTTATATTTTTAGCGCAATTCATATAAAAGGAGTCCAAACGTTCGCAAACTTTACTTAGCCAACTTTTAAGGTACAAATTGTATTTCTTGTTGCCCTACTATTCTTAAAATGGCACCGAATGGATTCTTTCTTACACTAGGATTCTTCCTTACACTAGACCAGGTATGTTTGTTAGTATTAATAATCAAATTTATAACAAATATGTAAGAATCTCAACGTAGTCCTAATTAGCACAACATCATATATATATATATATATATATATATATATATATATATATATATATATATATATATATATATATATATATATATATATATATATATATCCCGATATAGAATACGAAACATGTAGTATTTCTTCGAATCGAAAAGTTTCGGCAATCGAATAACTCAAGAAAAATTAAATTACCTCTCGAAAGTATAGAGTTTACTTAGAAACTGAAGATCTGTAAAGATGTGAATATGTCCCAGAGGACACAAACATACCTACAGTAGTTGTTGTAGACATACTTTTATATAGCTTATCCCGCAGATAGCAGAGGAAAGGGAACCTGGGAACCTAGCGGTAAATCATTTTGTTCTTATTTGTTTACATAATTTCATTCCCTACTTTCTGCTGAATTCTTGAGGCAATTGAATTGATGCATTAAAAATTGAAGTCAGAATGAATAAGGAAAATAACTAAAAATGAATATATGGAAATTATTATTACATAAAAAACGATCAAAAATAATATTTCCGCAAATTTTCTTCTCGTATTCCAATAGGAACATCAAAATATATTACATGGCAAAGGGTAAGCGACCTTTGTGTATGTGAATGTAAATCAAGGGTCCTTACGTCTCCTTTATTTAAATTCTTTTGATGTACAAACATCCTGACGTACGCTGAATATAACAAGCGTATAAGACAAGTTCCGTGACATCACATACTACTAGGTGGCTAGTGAAGGTACAAATATTTATATGAAAATAGGAATAATATAATAATATATTTAAAGCCAGTCGTGGCATAAGCCTATATCTGTAAACGACAGGTTGTGGGTTCGATACAAAATGGAAGAAGTAACAATGTATAATATCTTCAAAGACCTGTCGTTGCGCAAACGTGCCAATGAAAATAAGACAGATTGTGTGACTGTGTGTGTTGTGATTGTGATGTCGTGCTCAACAATCCCTCTAGATCTTGGCGGAATTTTGCTTTTTCATTTATCAATTTTTTAACTGATATTTTGCATTCTCGACTACGCAACTTAACGCCGCCATATGTTTAAGTAAGCTGGGAAGCGTTATATTACAAAATCATATATATTTACATATTTTGTCACAAGGGTTAAATTTAAAAAATATATATATTTGTATCAATTTGTAACAATATACACAACTATATTAAAACAACTATATCACCTCCTTGTTATATTATAGCTTCATTCATACTATACTTCTATACTCCATTTTTCGCCAAATTTATGGCATAGCGTGTTCTCGTCACCAGAAGGAGGAAATGAAAAATATTAAATATATCATTTCCTCGAGTGGAAATCGAATCCACAGCCATCTCATATACTGCCTCCGGAAAAATCAGGAAAATATTGAAAATCTTGAGGTCTGTCGTGGCGCAGGGACAAAACTGACTGTAAACGCGATAAGTCGTGGGTTCTATCGTCATTCGAAGAAAGGAAAAAATGAATATTTTAAAGTTAAATATTTAACGTTTTCAATTGTTTGCTCTAGTAACAAGGCAAAAAGCGGCGTTAAGTTGCGCCGTTCATCACACAATGCCTCAAATCAGTCGTAAAGTAGTTAACGGATCGGAATGTCATAACAATGGGTTCCCAAGTTCCTTCAATCTAAAAGGAAGCGAGAAAATATTTATAAAAATACTAGGGCGCTTCGCTCCCTGCTCGCTTCGCTCGCCAACTCCTCCTCTCCCCCCCCCACCCACGCAAATGAAAATTAAACGAAAAAACATGTATCAATCAATGAAAACATCAATAAAAAATAAAATTTAACGATCAGCTTCTCAATTCTACACCTTTATCAAAAGCAAAAAAAAAATCAATTTACATCTTGATCCAAATTTATAAAGAATCACGACATTTTTTTTTCATATTATAGGCACTCCACTCACGCGAGTGCCTCACAATGCACTATATTCTCGATCACCTTTTCTTCCAGCTTACACTCGATCAATCAATACCAATTTTCTACGTTAACAACTATTATACAAAAAAATCGTACAGAACAAAAAAGTATATTATAGAATAGAGAGACATATGTAAAAGTATCACACCAAAACAAAAAAATCCATCATAAATTTTAGTCACGCGTATCCAAATCTCGCCACCATTAGTCTGGGACTCGGGATGCTGCATGCGGATCACGTGAAGCAATAAACAGACGTTCATCTCATTACGTTCCGACAATGTTCCTCTTATTGGAGTTACCAGTGGAACATAAATAGGTAGGACACAATTTTCGCCCGATATGAAGTATTCTCAAATATTTAAGTAGCTAAGTGAAATAATTAGAATTTTAATATAGAGAACGATATTTTTTATTATTTTTAAGTGCATTTCGCTTTGAAGCAGCACGCAATGGATATTTTGTGAATATTTCAGATAATTAACCCCTGGTTGTAACGAAGGTAAATTCTCTAATATCAGTGAAGCTTTTTTTATATAGAACGTCTCTAGTTGTCTCTAATATGCGTAAACATATATAAACACAAGTTATTCATAGTAATCATATGGACATTTGCTATCAAATTAAAGAAAGCGTGAGCCGTGATATCGTTCAAGTTACAAAAATACAATCATATTTTATTTGACCTTCATGATTTAGTACACACATATTAAGGTAGGAAAGGGGAACTCTCAGGTTCCCTAGCTAGTTCCCAGCGTTAAGACACTCCAGTCCCATTAAGATATTTCCATTCGCTACTTTCCGCTGAGTTTTTGGAGGCCTTGCGTGTTGTTTCGCGCAACTCAACGCCAAGCTTGGTCGGTTAACAATTATATAGAATTATTTAATATGATTCAATAGTAATAAGCATATAACAGCAGCCGTCTTTTGCCATCTTAGCGTAGCAGACTGAACCTGAGTCCTAACATTACGGTCGTGGGTTCAATTCTTACGCACTCATAATGGACACAATATATAATGTATATATTTTTTTAGTACTAACGGCAAGATTTGCCCGCTTGCTTTGATTTACTAGTCTCAATGACTTTCAAGATCAAATAATATTATCGCTTTTAAGACAATATCTATATAGTGTAAACTTAAATTTCAGCTATATTTATAAAACCATGACAATTTTGTCAAAGTTAATAATTTAAAAAGACGTAACTTTTTTTTATTTTTAATCGATTTTATTAAAACTATTACTGAATGTGGAGAGAAATAAAACAAACACTAATTTTGAGATGAGGTTGCCAAAATATAATAGTGAAAAATTGTATTTAAATGTCTTCTTCTTCAGCTTCACGCTGTATCCCGAACATACATGGCAGGGCAGGAAGAGGGAACTAGGGTACCTAGTGTTAAGACACTGCGTTCCTCTTCCTTTTCCCACTTCCTCCCGAATTTGAAGCATTGCGTGTTGAGTTGCGGAACTCAACGCCGCGTTTTGCCTTGTTACCAGAGCGAAGAAATGAAAACATTAAATATTTAGTAGAAAATATCTCATTTCCTCGAGTGGGGATCGAACCCACGAGCTTTTTACGCCACGAAACGCTTGTGCCTTTGCGCCACGAAAGGCCTAGCCTATTTTCTTATATATCTTCCATGTACAGACAGTGATCAGTTACAGATTTGTTATACGTATAGATTAGACACTCTCTCATATACATAACTACTGGTATAATTCCTTTACGCATTCAAAGTTTGGCTTCGCTACGTCAAGTCTAACGTTGCATGTTCACTAGTAATCAGATGAAGCCTACGGGTTAACGTGATTAGTTTCTAAATACGTTTTGCGTCAATACTGATTATTGCACTATACTGACATATATGTACATATGTAATATAGTATATTAGATATATACTACGGTCGATGAGATGTGGTCACTATGAAGTTACCTGTAGAGTGCGCAGATTTTTCTATTTTAATTATTTTTTTCTCGATGCGGAAAAGTTTATATTATAGAATATCTTGGGGGCAGCAACGATTTTTTGATCATATTTTATTATATAAGAGACTGTGTCGCAGTGAGAAGCGTCTGATTGAAAACACGATTGTTGTAGATCCGACATTTACTTGGTGAAATGATTATATAAACATAATTTATATCAGCTCTTTAATAATAAGACATAGCGCGGCACTGAATTTTGACATTCTACATGCCATATCTCCAAGCATAGTCAAAAATTTCATTTTATTTTTTTATTTGTATTGTTTCAACACTATTTTCCTCCGTCTACCCTGCTGTGCGGGAAAGGACGTGAAATTGCTATACTTCATTAATTTAAATACACATTTGATGGCTGTCATAGAACAAAGCGTGTACGTGAAAGGATATGGGTTTGATTCCCACTCGAAGAAATGGAATGGCTAAATTTTTAAGTTTCGACTTTCAACACGCAGTACTTCAAATTCGTCAGAAAGTAGAGAACAGAACCATAGTGCTTGGCGCTCCAATGTCCTTTAAATAGAGAATAGAAGTGTCTCAATGAAAACGGAGGGTCTTAACACTACGCTCCTAAGTTCCCTCTGCCTATCTGGTCTGTGCGTGATATAGCGTGAAGTTAAATATACTTTTTTTTTATGGAAAAGACCAAACAAACAAGCGCACGGGTCACCTGATGGTAAATAACTACCGTCGCTCACGGCCCTGTGTAACACCAGAGGAGCTACAGGAGCGTTGCTGGTCTATAAGGTCTATGGGCACCGGGGCCCGGCACTACTTAACGCCGGTTTTAAATGCCGGGAGTGGTAATGATCCGGTCGAGCCTACCCATGCATGTTGCCATTGCTGACAACGTGACTCTCCCACACGTACTTTAGTCGACTCTTACGACACCACCGGTGATCCTATTCTGCCGGAATCACTCAGCTTTTCTGCGTATATTTATCTAATAGCAATTTATTAAGCAACACATTGCGGCTACCGAGGCCTGCCTTTAACGCCTTATCATATTTCACACTATGTACATATTAACAACTTTCAATACGTCAAATTTATCTTGTATTTAAAGGAACAATTTTCTTGCAGTGCATTTTGTAATCCAATCTGAGAGTGGTGATGACAGCTATATAATTTACAGCTTATACAATTTGCTGGTACTGTCTTTACTTGTTATTAATTTTGGCGTTTATATGTTTTTTTTTTCGTTTAATAAAAGTAGACAAATAAAACATATATATATTTTATTTTATAAATAATTTTAATTTTTAAAATTTAACTCTTAAAAAATCATTTAAGAAATTTTTTAGATAGCGTTGTTCTTTTTTGTAAGCATTTTAATTGATTAGAGTCAGAGATTACTCTGTGTTCTCACACAGTTTACATACACAGAGTTTCCTTATTTTTCATTATTTCATTTCAGTTTGAAAAAAAAACAATATAAGACGTATATATTATATACATATAAATATACGTATATATATTAAAATAGCCGTATTTTAACGCGCACGTCTTGAAAACAGTCCAAAATAAGTCTAGATTTTTATACGTTTTCGAAGAAAACTAAAAACAAATATATGAAAATATATTTCAATTTCTTCAAATAACAGAGAACAAACATCAAAATAAACTATTAAGTATGTATATATAAATTCCAACGCCTTTAAATAATTTGCATATTGCATATATTCAAGTAAGAATCAAATTAACATATCGGTATTTTACAAGAGAAAGGACAACGCATATACGGCAGTGGTGTACACATCAACTATTTAACTAATGATTTTTAAGCTTCACGCTGTATCTCGCACGTGGCAGGGTAGGCAGAGGGAACTTGGGAACCTAGTGTTAAGATACTCCGTTCCACTTCCGTTCCCCACTTTCCGCAGAATTTAAAGCATTGCGTATTGAGTGGCGGTATTCAACGCCGCTCTTGCCTTGTCACCTGAGCGAAGAAAAGAAATATTAAATATTTAAATTGAAAATATTAAATATTTCAATTTCTCGAGTGGGAATCGAACCCAGAACCTGCCGGTTACAGTCACGCGCTTGTGCCGCTGCGCCACGACAGACCTCTCACAAGAGAGAATGAACTATTCGTGTTCCCTGCACTGGTGGCTAAGGTGTAGTTAGTTTTACAAGTTTATATACATTATCGAGGATTCTAACAAAATTTATTGTTATAAATTTTTTTTTAAGTTTCACTCTGTATCTTAGTAGGGTAGTGTCTAAACATTATGGTCCCAAGTTCCCTTGGGACCATAATGTTTAGACACTCCGTTCCCCACTTTAAGTCGAATTTGATTAATAATTGCGGCGTTCAATTCCGCCTGCCCAGGTTGTAGCGTGAAGCTGAAAAAAAAAATGGAAATGCAAAAAAGCTTATATTTAAAAGTTCGTTTTTAATATTAATTATAAATTTTCCATTACATATCATTATTTACGGCTTCCACTTAAAGCATACATATTTCTAAGTCACATCGAGCTTTCTCATAACTACATATTACAATTCACATATAATCTATGTTTCATTTCCTATTACATGCAGGAAAGCGAATGTGTACATACAAATATATATGTATGCAATTAACATTATGTCACCGTGCTGTGTTCACATTTAAAAGAATATTCTGGATTTTAACGCTTTTTAGACTTCCGGTATTCAAATTTATGCAGATTTTCCTCGCAGTAGAGTTAAGGATTTCCGTTTTTCCCTGCTTCTGCTATTAGTGAAAAGAATATACAATGAAATTGCTTTAAAACTGCACATAGATAAATCGGTACATAATTTTAAAATTAAAAGAAAATATTATGTTTCTTTGTTTTTATTAACTTATACTAGCGACTTAAACGCGGCTTTCGCTTAGATTTAATGTTTTATTATAAGCAAATTTTGCAAAAAATATATATATAATTTGTACTCCGTGTTTTTATATATATAAGTATAAAGTTTCATCAGAATCAGTTCAGTAGTTTTTGCGTGAAAAAAGCACAATCATCCATCCTCACAAACTATAATATTTATAATATTAGTAGCATATTTAATTCTTCTTAAACGATTTTCATCATTAATTATTTTTTGTTATCTTCTTGGGAACCTAGTGTTTAACACTGCGTTCCGCTAAGTTGGAACAATTGCGTATTGAGCGGCGGAATTCAACGCCGAGCTTGTCTCGTACAAGCGTGCCTCAGGGCTTCCTTTATTTCTCGAAAACGAACAAAAATATTTATTAATGATGCATTCTTCGTTATTAAGAAATATAGTCTATAGAGTATATCCTAAGATACTTTCAAACCGTTGTTTCAAGGCTTGTCGCTTGCGCAAGCGCTGGTATGCTCACGATACTGATTTATCTCTTCATACACAATTACTGCCACGATTTGGATGCAGCTCTTACATTTGATGGGCTTAATGCATACCGATTATTAGCCTAAATTATTATAATAAAATTGTTGAAATTTTAAAATGTTTGTTTGTTTTCTATTCTGTTATTATTAAAACACTTCCATTCCCAACTTTCCGCTGAATCAACGTTGCCACTGCCAAGACTGGCTTAAAAAAGTAATTACGTATATTAAATTTAAATAACAGGAAAATATAATGTTTAGTTCCCAGTTTTCAGTTATTTAAAAAAGAGAACATAATTATAGTAGACAAATGTATATTATTCAATGAATGATTCTATTAGAGATATTTTTATCACTACTATATTAAAAAGAAAAACCAGTGGTGCGAGAGTACAAGCCTGCGATGGTAAACACGACAAGTTGTGGATTCGATCCCTACTCGAGGAAATTGAAAATGTAATATTTCAAATACTAAACTTAAAAATGTATAAAAATTTGAACGAAGCAGGATTTGAATCCGCGTCTGTTAGAATTCGTCCAAGCGCTCTGACCAACTAAGCCATTCGTTCTCACCGAGTTCCGTCGAAATTTTTATACGCTTTTTATAACTTATTTATGTTGTTAGCATCTCTGTAGGGAAAATCACAAATTTCCGCTACCCAAAGACAATTTCTTTAGAATTATCGTTTGGCAAGAGAAAATGTTTTTTATTAAAAAAATTACTATTTTTAAAGTGTTATTCCACACTTAGGAAAGAAAAATACAAAATATAAAAACGTACAAAAATTTGAATTCAAATTTTCATGTTTTTAAATCTAGTATTCTTCTTTCCTAAGTGTGGAATAATACTTTAAAAATAGTAAAAATATGTAATATTTCATTTTTTTTCTGTCTAGCAACATAGCAATGCGCGGCATTAAGTTCCGTCACTCCACATGCAATTTGGCGCAAATTACGGAACAGAAGTGTGTCAATGGGAACGGAATGTCTTAACACTATGTTCCCAAATATTCTCTACCCACCCTGCCATATACGGGAAACAGTGTGAACCTGAACACAAAACAAAATCTTCCGCACGGGAAGTACGAATTAAGAGAAATCACCAAGAATTACCAAACATAAATCATTGAATCCACCCAAAAAGTCAAGGCTGCGTAAACAAAAACAAAATTTTCTAATTTAGAAACGTAACATAACAAAGGGGCACGCTGTGAAACAAACAAAAAGAAATACTGGTTGTCGAAACCCATTGTCACCGTCACGGCTAGTACCGTCAACACTATATCGAATCGCTAAAATTACACCCTGCACTAGTTAAGATTGTGGCGTAGTGGAAAATTCTAACATATTTTTACATATTATTAGTGAAATTGATATTGGAATTGATTAAATTTACTTTTATTTTATAAATGTTTGTGATTTTCTAAGGACCCCGGTGATATTTATGTGTGTTACCCCAACTATATATATCAGATCGATTTTTTGCCGACCAATATGATCTTATTTTTCATTTCGTAAACCTGAGAACACTGTAAGAAACTGTCATTACTCTAACAAAGTAATGACAATAGAAATAATGTGGTGTGGCCCGAGTGGACTCGAATCCGCGACTATCGTGTTTACAGTCGCACGCTTTTCTTTTTAAAGTACAACTACCTCGTGTAATAATTTGGTCAAAATATTTTGAATACTATTCATGTATAACAATGATTTATTCGAGCCATAAATCTACTAACAGAATCCCCATATATCTTACCTACGTATATGTACTTCTCTTCCTAACGTTTCATGTAGAATTGTAAACTATATAGTTTCATGCAAACCCAACTTGGAAACCTAGTGTTAAAAAACTCCGACCCATGCCTTGGTTTCCGCCAAATTTATAGACCTATTATTTTGTAAACCACATAAGGAAAAAGATTATTCGTCTTTAAAGAATACTTCTGTCCGTATTATTTAATTTTTTATATATATATATATATATATATATATA
>DWMZ01002940.1:0-13418 GCA_018249855.1 Eueides tales michaeli | reverse complement strand
TTGTATGGTATAGCGGTCAGTCACTCAGTATTTTTCTTTCCTAAGTGTGGATTAATGCTTTAAAATTAGTAAAAAATAATTTGTTATTTTTCCTAAGTGTGGATCAACACTTTAAAATTAGTAAAAAAAAATTATTATTTTTCATAAGTGTGGATTAACACTTTAAAATTAGTAAAAATGTTCGGTTATATTTTTGTTTGTATCGTGTAATAATGACTAATATATTAAATCGATTTACACAATATCGATTTCGTTTCTACCTACGTATGTACTGTATTTATATGAGTAATAAACCGTCAATCACGTGATTTATGACATGTTTTACTATGGACACTAAAAAAATTTTGTTCTAGAAACATTTATCTTAATCCGAGAAGTTTTAATATAAATTTATTGAATTAAAAAAAAATACTGTAAGGAATTTGGGTCCGCCTCAACAGACAAATTTTTGCATTCGGACTGAAAACCGATTAGTATTACAATATATATACCGATTTATACTAGTTATTATAAATCGTCAAGATAATTTTATTTGACATTCATAACATAAAAGTATTTAATTAATTTATAAACAAAAGTCTGTTTGTTTTGATATCTCGTAAATATAATGCTTCTTTTAGCAAATGCTTACCTTATTGCATAAAATATTAGACTTAGGTATATTCGATATGTTTTTTTTAATTTATTTTATTATAATAGGAACAGCATATTATAAATAGATAAAAAAAACTATTGCCACTGAAAAATCTGTATCAGGATTATGAAACGCGAGAGATACGAGTGAGTGAAAAATTTGTTAATATGATTATAAATTTCCATTTTTCAGCTATTTTCTTGATTTGTATGAAAGTTCTTATTTCTTATTAAATTTTATTATTATAGGTCTACAATAACTAGTATACTTCAATAACATGGAAGTTCTCACACAAAATATAAAAAAAATGAGGTATAAACGCTCCTAGCTTTTATTTATTTTAGTTTTTATATGTCCTAACCCGAAGGTTGTCTGTAAGAAATCGCTAATTAGCGATAAGACCGCCTTTTGTGCTTCACAAAATGTAAAAACATTTTTAATTTTAATATTAGTTTTTGTATTTTAATTTGTGGTGTACAATAAAGTGTACATAAATAAATAAATAATTTGCATTGTTTAATTTTTTTTCGCACTTGTAAGTGCATTTTTTCATGTTTTTAGGTACACTAGATTTTTTTATTAATGGTATACCAATACTAATACTTGTTGCCCGTACCCTTTTTTATTCCACTATTATATCTAATTTTCTTTTTTTTTCAGCTTCACGCTGTATGTATGTTGTGTGTGTGTGTGTGTGTGTGTGTGTGTGTGTGTGTGTGTGTGTGTGTGTGTGGGCAGATAACAGGAGAACCTGAAAACTTAATGTTAAAATGCTCCGTTCCGTTCCTCATTTTCTGCCGAATTTGAGATTGAGTGGCGTTGTTAACAGAACGAAAAATTAAAAATATTAAATATATCATTTTCTCGAGTCGGAATTCTACCCATAAGCTGTCGCGTTTTCAGTCACACGCTTGTGCCCCTGCACTACTTATCATATATATTTTGTCCTTCTTAAGAGTTTCGGAACCTAAAAAAATATTTTTAACGAGTCTCGTTTGATGTTCAAACATAAAACGTGTACATTATATAAAGGTTTGTGGACTTAAAGCGATCAAAGGGTACGTTTATATACAAATCTTGATCTCTTTTGCTCCGCATTTGCCAAAGCTAAGTCGCAAAGAAACCTTTTTATAAAGATAAATCCATGGAATCTTATATATTATGTTTGACGAATGTTTTTTTTATAAAGATAAAAGTTAAAAAATTAAGTAATAGTGAAATGACATTGAGATTTTTTTTGCCCTAATTTAGTTTTTTTCATAAAATTCTTGATAACTTTTAATTAGGAGGTTTCTTATTTTACTATATAATAATATAGTATATGGTATTGAACTCTGAAACAGTAGTAATTCGCATGCCAAATATTTATATGTGCATATGTATATGGTGAAATTTATCAAAACGATGATTATAGTAGAATCATACTTACCATAAATATATTCGGCGAGAAGCTTGAGAGCTATCTGTCTGAGACTCGTCAGTTTTGAGCCCTTTCAAAGACTGTACTTGGCAACTTTAGCCAGCCGTCGCTTCCACCGCTACGCACAGGAAGTAACATCTTGGTCCACGCAGCGAAAGAGAAAGCTGATCTCTTGGGCGCTTTCTTTGCCTCGAAGTCGACTATAGATGATCAAGAAACGACACCGCCTGCCAACCCGTAGTGTCAGAGCTCAATGCCTTACGTTAAATTCAGCCAAAAAGCTCATAGGCGAGCTCTGTCTTCCTTGGATATCCACGAGTCGAGACACAGACAAGTCGAGTGTGCCAGACGGGATTTCTCTTCTAGTGCTCCGTTCATGTGCTACTGAGTTAACACCGGTGCGCACGTGCCTATTTCGGCGTAGCACTCTTATCCACCTGATACCGAAAAAAAGGTGATGGTTCTCATCTACAAGCCTATTTCTATCACCTCCCTACTCTCAAAAGTTATGATAAGCATAGTAAATAGCTAGCTTTTGGCTTATCTTGAGGATCACCGAATAATTAACGACGGCGTTAATATAGCTTTCGCTAGGGTCGGTCAAGCGGTGATCTTCTGATTTACCTCACCCACCGCTGGGCTGCGGCTATTGAAAGTAAGGGAGAGGGCTTGACATTTTTTCTGGGCAAGGCAAAGGCCTTCGATCGAGTGTGGCACGAGGCGCTTCTTAGATCGAGTGGGGCACGAGGCGCTCCTTACGGGCTTTCCCCGAAGAAAGAACCTGATTCAGTTCAACCCACTAAAAATACAAGTCTGCGGATTATCCACTAAAAAAAACAATTCAAATATTTATCATTACACATGACTGCCATCTGCAATAAATAATATTATTTAATATTAATGCTTACTCTGCTAAGACCACGACGACAACGTTAAGTTTACCACATATTTTTTCTTACTACGGGCGATACCTGATGATGAGTGTCCACGGCACCGTGTATCACCAGAGGACCTATATATAGGCACTTTTGCCGATGCCTTTAAACTGGATGGGCACCGGGGGCCAACATTACCCAATATGAAACGCAGTGGCCAAAGCCACTACTTAACGCCGGTTTTAAATGCCGAGTTGAGTCTGCTCATGCGTGTTGCCATTGCTGACAACGTGACTCACCTACACCTACTTTAGTCGCCTTTTACTACACCATCAGTACCTGGATGATCCTTTTTTAAGCCGGGATCACTCGGCACAGTAATATTTCAAAAGTGTAGTCAGAAGGAATCAAGTGTCTTTATACTTGGTTCATTCTAACTATTAAAATAAAAAAAAACTACAAATAAACACAAATGAACTCTAAATGTCGTGATTAATGTTGTTAAAGCTTATTCATTTGCATGTATTCCCTACGTGTATGAAAAAGTGTCGCATGCTGTTTCGTTCGTATTTTTCATTAGTTCGTTATATTTTTTCAAGTGGACTTTAGTTTGCGTGTTAATTAGGCATCGCTGCCTTTCATAACCTCATTCACGGGTAATAAAATGTTACGACAAATTTGATAACATTCGTCATTAATTGAAGTATTGAAATGAACAAGACTATTTATGAAAAATAAATATTTTAGCTATATATCTACACTTCTTGACTAATAATATAAAAGTGAACAGTTTTTTGGGTTAAACTTCTACTCAGGAACTACTGATTCGATTTGAAATATAACTTTTTTTATATTACATTGTCAATCTATCGAGAAAATCTATGAGTTACATATATGCATGATGGTACAACCAATAGGTGTTAGGTATCATTAAAAAAATCATTCATTAATTCGATCAAGACAAGCAGATCTGGAGCTTTCACTGCGTCATCTACATAGACTATAAAGTTAAGCTTTAAGTAGGTGGCGTGGATCATATCTGGGCATGTGTAGAAGTGAGATTACATGAGTGGATGTGGGATCTTATGTGTAGATGTAAGATCACATGCGCATCACGTGAGAATACATGTGTGTACGTGAGATTACATGTGTGGCCATGAGATCAAATGTGTTCACGTGAGTTTACATGTATAGACGTGAGATGTGTGATCTAGAGATCATAACTATATATAAATTAGGAGACAAGTGTAAATAGAAAAATACTTGTGTAGATATGAGTTCACGTATGGATGTGAGATAATTTCTGGGCGTGAGATCACTTTTGTGGATATGATATGTGCTTATGGAGGTGTATACTTTACACTTCCATATATCCACAAAAGTGATTTAAGTTTAAAATCATGATAAGTGTAAGAAATAAGTGTTATCACCATATTACAAGCCGCTTTCTCTATAAGACAGCACACATATAATAGTTGGTAAAAATCAAGTATCAACATAAACGTCCATTTTATTTCCAACATATTACCACTTTCATATTAGTAATATCTTTAAGCACGCTTCAGTATATGCGATATAAAAAACGAATGATTGAGTGATGTTATATTTCGTGATTTTAGTTCAACGTATATGAATAATCACGTTGTGCAAGCGGGTGCCAAGCCGCGAGTCGGTCAATAGTAGATATATGTTTAAATTATGAATTACAGATAAAAAAAAATAACTTAATTTAATTTATTAGTATTATATTTTTATTTATTAATAAAATAAATCTTAGTAATGAATGTGGAAAATACAAAACAAAATTGCTTACACAGTTTTTGAAGCCGGTTTTAGTAATCATCGTCTAAGTACTGCAAAAACAAAAAGCTAATTGAGGTATACAATCTAATTTACCACTTTTGAAAGTACTAAATATTATACCCTGCAAAAACTGGGATAATTTTCTTCAATTCCCAAAAGTGATGAGGAAAAATATTATGTCTACTGGCTGACTGGCTGTCTTGCTTAGGTCGCAAAGCCAGTAGCTCATCATCATCGTTCATCGTTGACTTACCGTATATTCTATCACGCTTAATCAAATAGAAACGTGAACGATCTTGTCTCTTCATTAAATAAGTATGTGACGAATATTATCTTATATAAATACAATATATGTAAATACATAAAATATATATTACATAGAATTTTAATCCTTATCACATTGTATCAAGTAATAAAATTGTGCGTAAACAAATTACATACACCCGTTAGTATGAAACTGTTAATATCGATCCAATGATAATAGATAATGTTGAAGCACCTTTTATGTTCCTGTAGATATTGTGACGTTGCTAAGTATACCAATAATGTACAATAAAACAATAGATATTACCTATTAGGAAGTATTAATATATTTTAAACATATTTAATATGTTACATGGCTTTTAAAAAGTTCGGACAGAAAGCGATTCTTGTTAGACGGTGATTGATTCTGTTTACCTACCCTGCTGTACCTATGCAGACTGTACGTGAAGCTATGCGGCGTGTTATTTTTTCTGTATCCTACAACAAAAATATACGAAATTAGTCATATTTTAACTGTGAGACAACTTTTTGCTTTAGCTATCACGAGGGAACAACATTCTTTAACTACTTTCACGCCTAGCGTAAGTGGCAGAAATGATATAGTACCACCTAGTACCAACAATATTAAACAATACTTTTTTCAGTCATAATTTTTTATCTTTCTAGGGCCGCACATTTATAATAATCTTAATAAATTTCTTTGTATAATTTAAATAAGACTAGATTAAAAATAGCTATTACCAATTGGTTGCTAAAACAATCTTATACAGCGATCGAAAAACTTTTTGAAATTCCTAGGTAACATTATATACACAGATAAACACTCACACACACATATACATACACGTACACACACACGCACACTTACACACAAGCACACTCGTACACACAGTCAATGCTAACTATTACAATTTCGCTTTTACTGTTTCCCTATAACTTGATATAATATATGGTAAAAACGCTAAATTGCTTATATTATATGTAGCCTTATTTATTTAAATTGGTAATGAGGTGGAGACCTGGTGACCTGTAACACGGGTTTCGCACCTATCACAGGCTATTGTTACAATTGGCTTTACGTATTGTATCTTTTTACCTTATAATATTGTGGTTGGAATAAAGTTTCTTTTTTTAAAGAATGTTTGTTATAGATATAACTGTTATAGTCTTTAAATAAAACAAGGTTAGATAATGTGATTACAACAAAAATTTAATTATTTGCGTATTTAATTAAATAAGGCCTGCCGTGACGCAGCGGCACGAGCGCTGCCTGTAACTGACAGGTTCTGGGTTCAATACCCAGTCGAGGAAATGAAATATTTAATATTTTCAATTTAAATATTTAATTTTTTCATTTCTTCGCTCTGGAAATAAGGCAAAGCGCTGCGTTGAGTTCCGCCACTCAACACGCAATGCCTCAAAAATCGGCGGAAAGTGGAGAACGGAGGTGGAACGGAGTGTCTTGACACTAGGTTCCCGGGTTCCCTCTGCCTACCCTGCCTTGTGCGGGATACAGCGTGAAGCTATGACTATAACTAATTAAATAAGTGTCATGGCGCAGAGACATGAACGCGCGTACTATAGACGCGACATATTGTGGATTCAATTTCCATTTGTGGAAATGAAAAATTTAATACTTTCGTTTCTTCACTTTGGTAATGAGGCAAAACGCGGAATTGACTTCCGTTCAACCAATAAACTGCCTACTATTGTCTTCTTTTTTAACTTTACTCTATTCTCTGAATGCATTGTCATGTACGTCACTATCAAACAATTATTCCAAAACTATGCCACGATACTATCAAATACTAGTAATAAGGTAGCAATTTCATATAATAAATAAAACGAAGGTAGTTTGGAAAATATATCATTACATCGAATGCACGGCTATGTATATAATTCTCAGCGGTAGGTAACCTGCGGTCGGGCATAGATCGAGTTTGATAAGTGATAACGCGGTGTAATCGAGCGATGTATGCTCTAATCAGTGATAAGAATATAGCAAACAAGTATGGAGTGTGGAGAGAATTTTCTAGAACAATAAGGTAATATAGCGTTTATTACAATTTTTCACATTTTAATTGCATTTACGACAAATTTAGGCATTCTCCTTTTGATATTTGTGTTATAAAGTACTTATTTTCATAGTCACTTGAACGTGTTAACGTTAATATCAGTTATGTGTTAAATATGGATGCTATTGATATATAACCTATAAATGTTACACACATTTTTTTCGTACGTTCGTAATTTATATAGCTACTACTACTACTCAGCTTTACGCTGTATCACGCACTTGGCAGGGTAGGCAGAGGGAACTTGGGAACCTAGTGTTAAGACACTCCGTTCCACTTCCGTTCCCCACTTTCCGCCGATTTTGAGGCATTGCGTGTTGAGTGGCGGAACTCAACGCCACGCTTTGCTTTATTACCACAGCGATGAAATGAAACATTAAATATTTGATTTGAAAATATTTAATATTAAATTTCCTCGACTGGGGATCGAACCCAGAACCTGTCGGTTACAGCCACACGCTTGTGCCGCTGCGCCACGACAGGTCTCAATTTGAATTTATATAACTATATTTAGTAAATATATATTTTACATTTAAGGACGTATATATGTTTGTATAGTTGTAATTACTACACTTTTAATTCAATGTGTTAATAACTTTACGATATTATACGTTTTGCACAATATCAGGAGAAAAATCATATTAGATTAGTAGGAGGTCATTAAACTTTGTTTGTGCTTCGGGTGTCCCTTTTTATTTACAATATTTTTTTTTTAGAGAACAGCAAATAGACAATAACTCGTACGTTATGTCAATACTATATAATCTGTACTTAACATGTAATATCCAAAAGGTTTTTGACATATTTTCATGAAATAAAATTTAAACTGAATTTGATTTTTTTTAGCTTAACGATATTTTCTGCATGCAGGATAGGCAGAGTTAAATAGGGAACCTAAATTAAGACGCTTCGTTCTCATTGCCTCCCTCACCTATGTCTCTAATTACTTACACCTCTACTAATGTCTCAAAATTTTGGCGAGAAGTCAGATGAATAAATCCACGTTAATTATATGATCATAAAATTTGGCATTTATATGTAACTTGGCCACAATACAATAATATGGTATCATCGAGTTGACTATAAGTATATAGAAATTACTACTAAGCGACTCATGTTTAGACTCGTATTATAATATAGAGATTCGAAATATTGAGAAGGGAACAGAAAAATAGATATATATTTTCTTCTTTAACATTCTATTTATTTTCAGCATCAAAAAGAATGATGTTAATTAAATGCCTTTAGTTAAAAATTAAATATATCCTGCGCTTATCTTAATAAATAAAAAAAATATAGAAAAACATTATATACGTTAGAAGTGTAAATAAAAATGTCCCGTACAAGGTAGGATAGGCAGAGGGAACTTGGGAACGTAGTGTTCAGACACTCAGTTCCATTTCCCACTTTAATTGAATGATTGATATATTTTATTAAAAAATTGTAAAATATTAAACGAGAAATATATTTTATATTATTTCAATTATTTCTAATTTGTTTTATTTTTTAGCTAAGATAATGAAAACGATGCGATGAATTTCGCCACTTGCAGCTTAGTTCCTTTTTGGTCATAAATTGAAGAGCTGAGTGTTTTCATACTACAGTATACAAATATCACATAATTTTCTTATTTTTGTTACAGTGGGATGAACATGAATATAAACAATAACAACAGTACGAACATCAACAACAACAATAATGATGAGAAAATGGAAATGCCGGATCCTGATTATATAAAAGTAAGTAACGTGTTAAAAAACCCTATATATATAATACATGGAGCCTGTCGCGGTGCAGGGACATAAGCGGACAGGTTGTGGATTCAATCCTTACTTGATTATTTTTTTTCACTTTTCGTTGCTGTAGCAACGTGGCAAAGCACTAGTGTGACTTAACACTAGGGTCCCAGGCCCCTATATCTCTATTGATATATGTATATATATGTACTGCACAAACTTTTTTTGTTCACGACAGTAGTTAAAGGAGAGAAGGAAAATAAAAAATATCTTTGTTTCTTTAGATGTACTTCAAAATTCGAAATTAAAAAACAAAAAAAAAAATATATATATATATATATATATATATATATATATATATATATATATATATATATATATATATATATATGAACTGAAACTGAAAGATATGTCCTAACATTTTATTTCACAACAATCTTTAAAGGAGGAAAGCAATATTTAAATCAACCTAAGTAAATTTAGAAGCTTCTCTGGAAATAAGACCATTATCCCCTACATAGCGCAATGTGTGTTTTAAGCAAAGATTGCAAAGCTCATGTAGGCTTGAGCTTACTTTTGGTATAACTCAAGCTTTATCTGCGGAGCGAATTCTCACTACTGAGCCTCTTACATTAGCAACAGGTGTAGACAAACAATCATTAGAAATTCTATTGGTGATTTGAGATTTCAGTACTTTAAAATGCCTTTTAGTAACTGTTAGTTGGAAGGTTAGACACATTCGTGTACCAAGCCACCGTAGCGTTTGCTTGCAAAGGAATTACTTAGTTCCTTTGAAACGGTTTCACCATTTTGCGTTGAACTTACATGACGATATTTTTTTCAGCTTTACGCTGTATCCCCCTGGCAGGGTATATCAGGGAAGGCGTAGGGAACTTGGGAACTAAAGACACTCCGTTCCGTTCCCTACTTTCCGCTGAATTTGGGGCATTGCGTACTGAGTGGCGAAACTCAACGCCGCACTTGGTGTTGTTACCAGAGCGAAGAAATGAAAATATTAAATATTTCATTCTCTTGAGTGGGGATCGAACCCAGAACCTTGTCGCATTTACAGTCACACGCTTGTGCCGCTGCGCTACGTTCAATTATGTATATTTTTTATATATTTCTTGGCTATACGCAGGGTAGGCAAAGGGAGCCTGGAAACCTTTTGTTACTACTACAACACTCCGTTCTAATCAAATCATTTCTGTTCAATACTTTCCGCCGAATTCTTAAGGCATTCCGTGTTGAGTTTTGCTACTTAAGCTTTATCTCCTTATCGTACTAAAGCAGCTCGTGCTTTACCTTCTATAAAAGAGCAAGCATTTTAATAAAATATTAAATATTTCATTTCCTAGAATGGGCGTCGAACCTGTCGTATTTAAGTCACGTGCTCAAAAAAAAAAGCGTGTCCCAGCTGTACAACAAACGACGCCTGCATTATTGTAATATATTGTGAATTATGTTTTAATTTAAGTTTTCAATACTTTACGCTATATTCCAAACAGAGAGAGAGGGAGAGAGAGAAATAACTTGATAACCTAGTGTTAAGACTCCCTGTTTCGTTCACCACTTGTTAACAGAGAGATGCGCCACGACACGTTTTATTGAGTAATAAATGTTTATAGTTAATTAATAAGTCGCAATAGTTCATAATAATACAATTATCTTGTAACAAGCCATCTCCATAGAGAGTAACAAATCTCTAGGTGAAATAAATCTGTTATACTGTGTCTGTATGTGTTTATTGAAGCTGCGGAGCAATCGCAAAGCCCCGAGCATTAGTGACATGACGACGGTGTAGGTTTTGAGATGTTGGATGGAAACGAGTGAGTTTTGGGGTAAAGTTTGATTTTTTTCTATATTTGTACAACATTTATAATTTTTAATTTTTATAATTTTTGAGGCCTATCGTGGCGCAGCGGCACAAGCGTGGGACTGTAACCGACAGGTTCTGGGTTTGATCCCACCACTCATTGGAGTCAAGGAAATGAAATATTTAATATTTTCAATTTAAATATTTAATGTTTCATTTCTTCGTTCTAATAATAAGGCAATGCGCGGCGTTGAGTTCCGCCACTCAACACGCAATGCCTCAAATTCGGCGGAAAGTGGGAAACGGAAGTGGAACGGAGTGTCTTTACACTAGGTTCCCGGGTTCCCTCTGCCTACCCTGCCTTGCGCGGGATACAGTGTGAGGCAACACATCTGTCTGTGTGTCTGAATGTGGCACCGTAACTCATAAATTTGAGTGTGAAAAGTATATAATCGAAATAGGAACTTAATAGGAATAGGAACTTGGCACTAGGTTCCTAAGTTCCCTCTGCCTAACTGCTATGTGCATGCGGATACAGCATTAATCTGAAAAAAGATGTGTAAATATAATTTTCGTCACGCTCTCAAATCACAGGTTAGAATGTTATAATTTTACATCACTTACAGGCTTCTGTTCAAGGCAAATTTTCATATTGAATTATTATTTTTTAAATGAACGTTTAATTTGACGAGTGGTACAGTGTAACAGATTTAATCACTACGGGAACCCGTGTACAGTGTTTCACGACCCACTTTTACATTGATAACACGATTTTCATGTCACTAGATGTTATCAGAATTCAAATAAATTGATAAAGTTGAAATATTCTTGAAAATAAGTAAATGAAATATGCTATTTTGGGCTATAGCTTTATTTTGTGAAATAACTATATTTGCATAGTAACGTAGATATATTTATGTATTAAGTATGATTATATTTAAGACTTACTCTTGTGGTACCGCTCGCGTTTCTCTAGTAGTAATATTCGCGGCGTTGAGTTCCGTCACTCAACAAGCAATACCACAAATTCGGCGGACAATGGGGAACGAATTGTCTTAACACTAGGTTCCCCCCCCCCCCCAGATTCTTCTGCCTACCCTGCCTCCTGGAAGCTCTTTTGTCGTCTAGTATTTCTTGTCGCACTTTGTCCTTATAGAGCGGAGAAATGAAAATAATTCATTCTTTCGAGTAGACATTGAATCCACAATCATTATGTCTATGGTATTAGTCACCACTCGCGCGCGCTACGTTGGTGTCAACAGAGCAATGTAATAAATTTTAAAATAATCATTTATGCCGATCTAAACAATGTAGAACACATTGACGGGATCCGTCAAGGCCTTTTCC
This sequence comes from Eueides tales michaeli, assembly GCA_018249855.1. Taxonomy (NCBI): domain Eukaryota; kingdom Metazoa; phylum Arthropoda; class Insecta; order Lepidoptera; family Nymphalidae; genus Eueides; species Eueides tales. Next base: position 1,448 of record DWMZ01002940.1, on the reverse strand, counting down.
CCCTTTGATGAAAAAATGGCTGTGGTCCGTCTTTCTTTGAATTATAAAATATTTCAATTCTAAATATATTTTAAAGCTCCAAAATTATTTAACACAAAAACACAGAAAATATATTTTGGAAGATGTACAAAATGTTGAATTTTGTAGATCTCTTGAACGACGACTTTTAAAAATACATAAAATAATGATTCCCCTTTCTCATTCATTACATTTTGCGGGACGATACGAAATAAATAAAAACATTACATATTAATTTAATTAAATTACAAGCTTTGTAAGCGTATTCGTTTGATTTATGTTAGTTGTAGTGTAAATGTACGAGTTTCCTGTTCGACACTCTAAAAGCTCTACGCGGGCTCAAAAGGAATTACTCGTAATCAATTTTCGATTTTCGTCAGGGTGATAAGTTTTCACATTGCTGCCTTTGTGACGTGAGTTGACGTCAATCACAAAACCTGCCTGTGTCGGATAGTAAAAAAAATATAGGCGATACTACTGCCTCTAAAAAAAATATATTTTCATGTATACGGCAGGTCAGGCAGAGGGAACACGGGAATATAGTGATCAAACACTTCACCATTTACCGCGCAATTTGAATGAATGCGTGTAGAGTGGCGGGACTAAACGCCGGGTATTCGCGATGTTACTAAAGCGAAGAAATGAAAATATTAAATATTTCATTTGAAAATATAAAACATTTCATTTCTTCGAGTGGGGTCAAACCTAGAATCTGTTACTTGTTCAGTCACACGCTTGAGTCCTTGCGTCACGACAAACCTGTATATTGATGTATTATTATTTAAAAAATTGAGGCCTTTCGTGGCGCAGCGGCACAAGTGTGGGACTGTAAACGACTGGTTGTGGGCTCGATCCCAACGCGATGAAATGAAATATTTTATATTTTCAATTTAAATATTGTATGTTTTTATTTTTTCGCTCTGGTAACAAGACAAACCGCGGCGTTGCGTTCTGCCACTTAACACTCAATGCTTCAAATTCGGCGGAAAGTGGAGAACGGATAGTGGAACGGAGTTTTTTAACACTAGGTTCTCAAGTTCCCTGCGTCTACCCTGCCATGTGCGGGATACAGTATGAAGCTGAGTATGAGTATTATTCAAATAAAAAATTTCGCCAAACTTGAGAAAGGTCGCGAAAATTTGCTGAAATTTCGTCGGTGCATTCACTCTGGCTACACCAGCAATAAATATTGTCACATATTTCATATTTTCATTAATTTTAACTATTACGCGTTGACTGGCGGAACCAAACACTGTGCTTATACTATTGCGATCAAGAATAAACTGTCAAAAGAGGAAACACGCTTGTTGGAACCAACGACTATAGCGTATATAAAATCTAGATTCATAAATTAATTTAACACTCCGCAGTCAGCAGAAATATTCAAAAGTCAAAGCTTAACATGTGGTATTCCACACTTAAAGCTCGCT
>DWMZ01002939.1:0-13421 GCA_018249855.1 Eueides tales michaeli | reverse complement strand
GCGGTGTGTGCCTGTTTGTTTTATTTACTTAATAGCGATTTCTTAGGTCTTCTTAGATACAACGGTTTACGCTTTCCTTCGCATGGAAACTAAGCTTTAAGTACCTAGTGCTTCTTCTCTAGATAACCCCCCTTTGAAATAATCTTCGATGAAGTAGCAGCGTTGAGTTGCGCACACGCCCCGTTAACATGTATTAATTGGCGGAGCTTAACTTCGGTCTTGGTCTAGAAGAATAGAGTAAATTAAAAATTAAAACTTTATTAAATTGAATAAATATAATATTACATTTCTTCACACTTTTAAGCTCAGGATCTAAATATCAAGGTATTTCTAAGCATATTACGAATTTATATATTCTGAATACATTTACTATGATTCTCAGCGTTTTAATTATTCATAATGTACATATTTATTTATTTACAGTTGTGTATCCTTACGCCATGATAGGCCTCATAGATAACATTCCTCCATATTTTCAATACCAACTAACAGTTGCTGAACTCAGCAACTATGTGTGTTCAACCAAACAAACTGTACATATTTTCTATATTAGCGTAAGTAACCTACGCTAATATAGAAAAGATGAGAATCTATCTTGAAATATCAAGTGTCATATACATTAGCTAAGTCCACGTAAAAACAAATGATGAACAAGTCATATCGCCGACATGCGTAGTGTGAAGATCTCTAAAATATTCATATTCAAATCTTTGTGAACATTCGATTTTTTCTCTTTTAGGTGTATTAGAATGCTTTATAAAGTATTTATGAGTCGTAAGAAACCTGCTATTTATTCTATATTATAATAATATTTCTCATGTTTGTATGTATGTACATATGTACGCAAACAACTCATTGACTTCAATGCATTGCCTATTAGTGACCTCTCATTAAGTAACCGTTATTCTGTGTCTGACATTTAATGCTTGCAATCAATGAATGCATTTGTGCCCGAGGTTCCTAGGTTCTCAAAGTTCCCCGAGGTTTCCATGTTTCCAAGGGTCCCAGATGTTACCAAGGTTCCCCGAGGTTCCCAGATTTCCCAGGATCCGGGTGTTTTAGTGTATATAATAAGATTTTTTTATATCGGTTATCCCAAGATCCCAATTAGTAGTCTATTTTTGTTTTCTCGTTCCAGTACCCAGTGTTAAAAATCGGAGAGTGCATGGGGAATAGAGTGAAAACATAAAGTTAACCTGTCAAGATTCTTGCAGTACACAGCGTTCAGCGTTTTATTATTATTTCCAGGAGCAAGCCAGTGAATCTACTGGCAGCAGGAAGTAAAAAAAATATTACTTGTAAGTTGATCATTAAACTATCGTGATATACATATGGAATCACTCCTATATCAAATGACGCTCTATTCTTTATACTGCAGGGTAATGAGAGGGACCCTAGTATTAAGAGACTTCGTGATAGGTAGTATGGCCGAGTTCAAGTTTCCCACAGGTTCCTTTCACTGGGAATTTAAAAACTATTTGTAAAAAAATTGATTCAGCATCAAGCTAGGCCTTCTAAAGTTAAATAAGTAACTACTTCCATATTAAATTCAAAAACATTTAAAATTAACTTAATTTTATTACAATCCGAAAATCATACCAATACAAGATATTTTAATAAACTCCTCGAGCCTTTATCGGTAAAAAGTTTTCATAAAGCTCAGGCACTTTCTCTCAGACTCCAGGCCAAATCTTAATTAAACTTAGATATCCGATCCAAAGGAAATCGTTCATTCAGCTTTCTAAAGTTAAAATCTTTTCAGGAAACTCAATAACTTTAAAAGATTTTTCCTTTTTTGGTCTTTACATATAGTTTTTTGTTATTTCTTCTACAGATGAGTAAAAAAAGTACGTCCGGCCTCATTTTTATATTTACTTTCGTTCAACAGTAGTTAGTGCAAGCGAATAAAGTATAAATCTCTCACAAATAAGGCTATACTGCAACTACCGCTATATACGGTTATTGTAAATCATCGTGCCACGGGGAGCCAGCTGTAATGGTATTCATTATGTTCGTACACGTGCCAACTTGTGTAATATGTGTGTTAAAATGAACATTTTGTAATTAAAATATTTTATAGTTGTGTCATCTTTTTGGAGGTTCATCGTTCGATTTTGGATTGAAGCAGAAATATTTTTTGAAAATTTTAAGTTAGAGCGAATTATGCATGAAAGATTCGGAAAAGACTTTTGTTGCTTTGTTACTTTTTATTTGGCTTATGATTAATACTGTCTCACTGTTTAAAAACAATTTCCTTAAAATAAGGAAGTTCAATAAATCATATTAAATCCGAGAAATATAAAAGGGTAAAGTGTTAAGACACTTCCGATTCCAGTTTTCCTCCAAATATCTGAAGGTATCACGTGTCAAAAAAAAGTAAACCAATATAAATTAATTTCTTAAATAATTTACATTTAACAAATTTAGTCAAGACCGAAAACTCATTAAGTTTACAAAGCCCATACGGTTTCAAGTACGTTGTATACACTCGTAGTGCATGTCTTGAAAGCTCCGTACAGAGTTTCTAAGAGCATTAATTACTTGTTTAAAATATACTATGAGATTTTTGTTGATAAATGAGGCCATCGTGGCTTAATGGAATAGCGTCATACTGTAAAGGGTACGGTAGTGGGTTCGATATACTCGTATGTACATAATACACATACACGCACACACACATAAAATTAAAATTTAAAATGGTTACCAACGAAATTATATCTCTGAAATTGCTAGTCCAGTTTTCATAATACATAAGTAAGAACCAAAGCGATGAACAAGGCTATCGATTAAAGAAACTCGTACCAAAATTAGTTAATTAATACAGGAACTACGGTGCCACAGACGGACATACAGACAGACACAGGTAAAGCTTATATAAGTTATTTTTTTGAATTTGCATAATTAATGCTTAAAAATGGTCACATATTCAAGAAGAGGTTTGTCGTGACGCAGTGACATAAACGTTTGACCGGTTGTGGATTCGATCCCCACTCGAGGAAATGAAGTATTAAACATTTTCAACTTAAATATTTAATATTGTCACTTCTTCACAACGCGGCGTTGAGTTCCGCCACTCAACACGCAATGCCTCAAAATCGGCGGAAAGTAGGAAACGCAAGTTGGACAGAGTGTCTTAACATTTGGTTAGGCTAAAAAAATATTCCAAGAAATCAATCGCAACTAAAGCAAGCTTCGGTTGGTCGACGAGCTGTGCATATAAAAATTCAATAAACACATTTAAATTGCTTCTTTTTTATGTTAAGCCGGCATTAGCTAACGTTGTCAATAAAAACATAAAAAAAAATATTATAAACTAAAAATATTCTAATTTCTATGAAACTTTTCATTTATTGAATGTTGGTAAAGCTGTATTTACTAACATTTTATAAATGAAAAGTATGGAGATTATCTCCAAAATGTGACAATTATCTATCTAAAATAATAAAACAGAAAAAACGTGTCTGTACATTGAACATAGTTGTGAAAAAACATTGTACGTAAAATAATTAGTAGAACACAAATCTACAATATTTTGAATTTTCGTTTGTCTATTTGTCTGTATGTCTATTTGTGCGGGCACATATCTTAAACAACTGGATCGATTTAAATTATTTATTTTATTGTATTGCTTTAAATGTGTTGGGTCTGGGCTGGATCTAGGCTATTTTTAACAAATATATCTTGATCTAAAGATGGAGTTACGATAATTTTTATTCATCATTATATGTTTATTTAAAAAAAATAATTTAAATAATCTGCGGAAAGTGTGGGACGGAACGGAGTGGCCGAAGGTTCTTAAGTTGCGTCTGTCTTCTTTGTCAAGTGCGCGATACAGCGTGAAAGTAAATCATGCTAAAAGCGTTCCCAAGCTCCCCCTGACTGTTACTCCGCCTTGTGTAGGATACAGCGTAAAGCTGTTTTTTATTTATTATTGTTTCACCTTTTTACGTTTCAACAGAGTTACTTAGACTTGACTTATCTACATGACGTGCATAAATTAATAATTTAGAGGTGTTTAATAGATCTGTTCCTTGTAGAGTAAATAATTTTAAAAAAATATGGCGACAACAATTTTACTTTTCTTTACTCAAAGCGAAACTTGCAGAGTTAATCCTGTATCGAGATACTCTTAACCAACTAAATTTTAATCCAACTCAACTCAATTTTAGGCAATTTTTAAGTAAAAATATTTTATTTCCCAAAATGAGAATAAAACCCACAACTCCCGTATATGATCAGTCACTATTCCTCAAACCTAAATTCCTCAAGCTAAAATACAGTTTTTAGCATTTTGAATCAAAACTACAAAGCTCCATCTAAAAGCTCGGTTTCAACTTTCCATTGCAGTCATACGATATATACACTTCACGGGGTGGAACTGAAGACTGCTTCTTCAAGTTCTTTGAGTCAAAATCGAACTCAAAACCGTCAAGTTGGCAGCGCAATGACGGCCAATATTTGGCCTGAAATAATATAGAATTTTCCTTTTGGTTACCTTGACTTTTTGTCGAGATAACGTCTGATAAATCGATAAACAGCTGTAAGAATGAAAAAGCATGGATCGTTGTCACGTTACTGCCTGAGCTGAACGTACGTACGTACGTACGAGGGACAATCAGCCTCATATATATGTACACACAAAACACACATACATACACACACATAAATATATAGTGCTAAATGTATAAAAAAATAACAACAAAAAATATTTACACACCATAAAACAATTAAATAACAAACACCAAAACAAAACAAAGATTCACTCTATCTTTTATCCAGTTTAGTTTATAAAAGACAACTTTACACGCATTTATTTTCCGAGTCATTAATCAGAAATTGCCCAAAGCCCGAGGGACGGGGGTTGTGTAAAGGTAATTTTCACGCTCACAATTTATGTCTGGCGAAGTCGCGCGGATTTATTCATTGTTATTAAAAACGACAAGTCACATTTCGAATATAATATAACTTAAATTTCAACGCCGTGTGCTTCTATGGGTTTTCTTATAAATTTTGCTGGTTTAGTTAATATGTACGGTTTACAAAGTTAGAGAAATAATGCTTACAGGAGAAACTACTTGGCATCTCATAAATTTTATTATGACTTGCATAGATTTGCAGAACGAGGAGCTTGGAACTTGCAACCTAAGTGTATATTTAAAATGCACATTAATGCTTGTCTTCAAAATCCTAATTTCTTATTTTGTTTTTATAAAATATTATTTATAAACACTTTTAGTGTTCAATACCTCGAGAACATATAATTAGTGAACAAAATATAAAAACTTTTGTTTTCTTATCTTGAAGATATCTAAACATTAACTTTGCTATGGTAATAAAAAGTTGGAGACCGTTCTCGTGAAAGAGGCACAAGAGTAAACGTGACAGTTGTCAGACACTATATATTTAATATTATCAATTTAAACCTTAATCCTAAATAAACACAAACAAAATAAGGCCAATGCTATAAATAGTATACCGCTGATTATATCACGTAGAAGTGCCGTTAAAACCAATAATTGCATCATTTCCGAAATTTCACTGCAGCTTGCTCAGTTAAATCTAATACATCAAAGCTCTGAAAATGTTTCTAACCGACGACGTTGGCGTACAAAAGTAAATTCACATAGAATGCACCATACGAGAATATACGTTTTGGGTCTACTATGTTTGGAAAAGTGGTAAAAACTAAGAGAATACTTCGCCGGTATATACAAAACAGCTCTTTCTGTACATTCATGCTGTATCTCACATTAAGCATTAAGTTGGAAAGTGTTTTTATTGCAATTGACTTTTTTAAGCGCTTTTGAGTCAGCGAATAAAAATAAAGGTACCACTGGCAAGGAGGGTAGTTCATCTGCGAAAAGAAGGCGGAGAATGTGACAGTTCTTCTTGAAGGATAAATATTAAATTACATTATGTGACTTGCGACCCGCCCGCGGCTTCACTTGCCCTAATTACACGATTTTATTTACTAATTACAACTACAAACTTTCTTTTTATTATAACATTGTCTTTTTAAAGACAATATCTATAATAAAAATATAATAATAACTTTCTCGTGTACCCAGCGCTGAGATGTGGCTATTGAAAGAAAGGGAGAGGACCTGACAAGAAGTCTGGACATGAAGAATGCTTGATCGAGTGTGGCTTGGGGCGGGGCGCTCCTTGCAAAACTTCCATTTCCTTAGGACACTTCATTCCGTTCCCCGCTATCTGCCAAATTTGAGAAATATTTAAATTTTGCAATGGCAACCGCGGAACTCAACAAACATTTCCTTGTTATCAGAGTGAAAAAATAAAAATATTAAATAATTCATTCAATTTAGTATACAATTCAAGTAGGGATCGGACCCACAACTTTTAGCGTTTACAGTCACACGCTTGTGCTCTTGCGCCATGACAGATCTCCGGTCGTATATACATGCAAACACAGACATAAATAACTCAGGTATAAAATTACTGTAATTTCAATGCAAATCTTGTTGAAGAAGTACAATTAATAAGGCATCGACCGTCTGTGTTTGAAGTTGTTCAAGTGTTCAACGAATTTGAAAAGACCTTCAGCTAACTAAAGTACTTATTTAATTTATTATAGCCTGATTTTATTTCTTAGAAAATCATCGAAAGCTTGCGTATTTCTTTTTTGTTGTATTTACATAAAGCTTGTTTTTGTAAAAATATCTTTCTTGAAGAAGGGAAGAAGGATAAGTTCGTAACTTTACACTGCACGTTTATAAATATATTACAACATAGTCACTTAGGCTTCAAAAAATTGTACTAATATTTACAAAACAAAATATTGAAGCATTCGAGAAATTATCTCTTACTGTTAACGAAACTTAACACTGCGCATCATCAGGTAATCAGAGGGAGAATAAAAGTCCGTTAAAATATTTGGGGGTGATTAGTCCTGAATGGGTATCGCATATACGATGCAATACGACAATCATTTAATTTATTATACATACTTTTATATTATACAACGTGAAAAATAAAATAGATAATAACCAGATAAATACTAATAATAACTAGTTGATAGTTTTATAATCATAATATGATCATATAATCACGCAATTATATAACATAGAACCATACAATCATACAATTATATCATTATATCATCATATCATTTCTTCATTTCATCATATCATCATCGTATCATTAAATAATCATATTAATTGATAATATAAATATAAATTCGTAGACATAGAGAACCATGAAATTATGATAGTTCGCTACAAATGTTCACGCTCTACATATGTACTTTTTAAACGTAACTAACTCCAGAATGTTAAAATTTATCGTTTTGTAAAGGAAACGTCTTTTTACTGGAGCTCGCGATAAATAACTGCAAGAACGTTCCGCGGCGTGCATATGTTACATTACTGGAAGTTATCTTAACCATTCTACTGGATATTTTAAAATAGTTAGTTACTATTATATTTTTTTTCTGCTGTTTTTACCTTTACGCTGTATTCCGTATATGGCAAGATAAACAGAGGGAACTTGGGAACCTAGTGATAAGATATTCCCTTTCTGCCTAAACTGTTTACTTGAACGAAGAAAAAGTATAATATTGTATATTTCCTTATTATCCTCCTTATTATCCTTAATTACCTCGGATAGGGATCGAACCCTTAACCTGTCGCACATACTGTCGCATGCTTATGGCCCTGCGCCACTACAGATACAGACATACAGTTAGTTGGTTACTATTATTCTATTATTTTTGGCTTCGTGCTGTATCCACGTATACCGTGCCGTACCGTACCGTATACCGTGTATTAGTATATGGAATTTAGTATAAGGACACTCTGTGCCTGATTTGCCGTCTAAGATTCAAGCGTTAAGTGGCGGAACTCAACACCGCGCTTTGTTTTGTTACAAAAGTGAGAATATTAAAACTATTCATTCATATGTGTGGAAATCGAATCTACAATCAACCTGTTAACAATCAAGCGTTATGAAGATATACTTTTTAACTATACACAGAAAATGCATGTTTGGAAAATTGTAAAATACGTATTTTATTACATTGTAAAGATTTGCGAAATATAAGAAATCCTAATATTTTAATCTAGCTTTGAACTTGTAACCTCTATTATAAAGTAACTACACGACCATAGAACAAAATAAATAGTAAAAGTACTAAATACAGTTCCATTTACAAAATAAACAGCAGGTGTTAAAATGTCGAAGCAAAACCGCAAAGCTGTTATTATGTGCTTAAATCGACAAAGTTTGTTTGTATGAGAAGTTTACACTTCGATTGGTAATCCCTTTCAAATTAACAGTAGTATTGAAAAGGGACGGTATGTGGAGGGTACCTTCACACTGTTTGTGGGTAGATGAAGGGGAACCTAGTGATATTCCATGGAAACTAGGATACTTTGTTCCCAATTTGATTTGAAAAGTGTGGTATGCTCAATAGTACAATACAACGCATTGCTTTACCTTGTTACTAGAAAGGACCAGTGAAAATAACTTAATTAATTTCTTCTCAATGGTATAAGTATAAGGCAAAGCGCGGCGTTGGGTTCCGCTACTCAATATATATTATTGCCTCAAATTCGGTACAAAATGAGGAGAGGAACGGACTATTTTAACGCCAGGTTCCTAAGTTTCCTCAGTCTACTTTGGCATATCCGAAATACAGCGTGAAGCTAAAATAAATAATAAATGTGGTCCCAGCACAAAATTATTACATGTATAAAATACTGTACTACTTCGCCACTGTTTCCTCAAATATTAATCTGTTTATAGTTTCACGCTGTATATGCCCGCACATAGCATGGTAGGCTAAGGGGGAACCTGGGAACCTAGTTTCATTGAAATTCTTTTCCTCATGCACTGACTATTCAAAACTTTGTGCTTAAAGATGCTTTTGTTGTCACTGAAATAGAAATATTTTTTACGATTGAAAACCCTCAAGTTAACAGCTAAACGAAAATAAAAACTCCTTGAGACTAAACCGCTTTCCCAATTAACTATTGAAAATGTCGATGTTAGGTTAGAGTTACCTCCATTTGCAAAAGAGGGTACATAAAAAGGGATGCGCAACGGAAATAGAACCCTTGTTCATATAATTTTGAGATAGCCCTGTAGGATTAAATGTCCTGGGCGTTTCATAGTTTCGCGTTTAATATGTAAATAAGTACAAAAGATATGTTAATTCAATTATTTGTTCATGTGAGATGGTAATAAGCTATCTGTTGGGTAAATTTACTCTGAAAAAGATACTGTTTCAACCGGAAGTGCTGTAATGGGAAACAGAATGCTTTAACACAAGGTTCCCAGGTTCCCTTTGTCTCGTAAGCTTCATATATCGTGCGGAGGGAACCTAAAAAAAGACCTATTTTTTCCCTTTTTCACCCAAATTCAAGACAGTGCTAGTTATGCCGTGAGACTTAACGCAATATCGCGCGCAATAACGCAATATATAATAGCGGTAAAACAAAAAAAAATATTCCTAAATAACGCATTAACGTGTTACTAACACAAAGCACTGTAAGTAAAAAAGAATAATATAAAACTTTAAATAAATACAAATGCCATCCCATAATATTACATACGTGTCGTTTTCTGATTTTCATTAAACATAGCGAACTATCGCGTTGAACAAGGTTTCCGACTAAAAAACCCATACTCAAATCTGTTCCCCACCGTGCCGTGAAGCCTGTCGTGGTACTGAGGCACAAGCGTGTGACTATAATAATCGATAGGTTTTGGGTTGGATCCCCACTCGAGGAAATGAAAAATTTTATATTTTCAAATTAAAAAATATATATTTTACAACTTTAGTAACAAGGTAAGCGCAACGTTGAACTCCTCCACTCAACACGCAACGCCTCAAATTCAGCGGAAAGTGACGAACGGAACATGGTGTATTAACACTAGGTTTCCAAGTTTTCTCTGCCTACCCTGCCATGTGTGGGATACAGAGTGAAGCTAAGCAAATCCGTTCATTTATTCTGGAGCTAATGTGACACAGACAAATAAACAGGTCAAACTATAATAGCTCTTTTTGTGTCAAAGGTTAAAAAAACAATTAATACACTATCATAATATAAATGCCTTGTTTGCATAAAGTTAATACTTTTAATAGGTTTATTAAAGTAATATATTATTACAGTATTTTTATATGAATTTATTGCACACTGTTATTAGCGAATGTGTTAGGGAGGCTTCGTTGTATGAATATTATGGATAATATTAGCAGTATGAGGGTTGTCAATTCGATTCCTGATAGTAATTTAGTATTGAAATTTTCTTTGACTTGATGTTTGAGTATCAATTCACTTCTTCAACCTACGTGAGTCTGCTTTTCGTTTCAACCTACACCAAATAACGGTCTTTAATAGCTTTTCTTGGTATAGAACTTAGTTTTAAGAAATTTTGCTAATATTTTAGATAAATTGTATATTTAGTGGTGAAACTAAACACCGCGCCTTGTCTACCAGAGCAGAAAAATCAAAATATTAGATAGAACTGTCTCTCAAATGACCTGAACCTGTGACCTACTCCAAGTTAATTTGACATTGGCCCCGATACTTGGTTACCCTAGAACCTACACAGGTGTGGCTGGCGGCGCACCAGGAGATGCTATCTTTTCTTATTTATTCGCACTACGCTCGTTATAATGCATATTACATAGTGTTTCCATTTTCATTATGATAACTTATTTCCTCAGAAACGCTTGCTGCTCTATTATGTAAATTAAAATATGAATTATATATATAATATAAATATTAGCCACGATTTTGTTCGTATGAGTGTTCTTTTAATAATTATCGTATATCCTGAAAGTACTAGTTGTCACTTTGTTTTTTTGCATCAAGCAGGGTAGACAGAGGGAACCTGGAACCTAGTGTTGAAATAATTCGTTCCCATTAAGTTCCCCACTTTCTGTCAATATCATGAGATTTTGAATGTTAAGTGTTGGAATTCAACGCCGCGTTTTACTTCCTTACCAGAGTGAGATAATGAAATTATTAAACATTTAAATTCCTCGAGTGGGACTCAAACTCACACCCTGTCACATTTGCAGTCGCACGTTTATAGCCCTGTGCCAGGGCATATTTCAGAAATACCTACATTCCTATAGGCATTTCCTCATTGAAATACAATGCATGAACTAATAAATCAATTTGTGAACGTTAAACAGTCACGGAACTTTATACGTCTCTACTTTTTTGTTTCTGAATATTTTTTTTCCTTTTGCTAATGAAATGTCTCTATTTATAAACTCCTATAAAACTTGTATATGTAAAATCGATAGCTTTTTGTGTTTGCTTGTTGATGCAGATTTCAATAACAGTCTTCAGTTCAGGTACTGCAGATGCAGTTCTATAGTACCTGTACTATAGACTGTTAACGAAACGGTAGGTTCATTTCGTAATTGGGGCTATGAATTGTTTTTGGGGAACTTTGGAAATCATCACTCTATACTCAATATCTTGAGAATTTGGAGACATATGGAAATCAGAGTGTCCAAGAATATAAAAAAATGAATTTTGTGGAGATGCGAGCTCTCCATAGGATATGCGGAGTAAGTTTAGCTGATCACATAGCTAATGAAGAAATATACAGAATGGTAGGTACTAGCGTGGATGTCACAGTAAGAATGAAGAAAAACGTACTTAGGTGGTTAGGGCACGTTGAGCAAATGAATGATGAAAGAATGACAAAAAAGATTTATGAAGAAAATATGAGTCATAAAAGAAGGAGGTACAGGTCGCTGTTGACCTTCGAAAACACATTATTAATGATACTAAAGGAATATCGCGCAAAAAACATGAGGATCCCCTTGAGGGTTTGTATAAAGAGGTTGACGACCGTAGAGGCGAAAGAGGTAGCAGAGACCGTAGCGTTTGGTGCTCCGTTCTCTCTGCCTACTCCGCTAGGGTGTATTAGTAACTAAACTCAGAGTGACAGTGAGAAACTAAGTAAGTGAGAGTGTCTTAACACTAGATTCCGCTTGGCTCTCGGATATATGCAGCGACGATAAAGCTTAAATATACTTTTTATTTACATGCCATTATATTTTATAAATAGTTCTTGAAGTTAAAAACTCCTATTTTAAGTTTTACGCTGAATCCCGCAGATAGCAGGGTACCAGAAGGAAACTGAGAACCTAGTGCTATGACAAACTATTTCTACTTCCGTTATCTACTTTCCAGATTATGGCGAGTTGAATGGTGAAGATCAACTTTGTTTTCCTTGTTCAAGTGGAATAAGGAAAAAAAACATATCATTTGTACAATTGCACGTTGGTAAACCTTTGTCACGACTGTGCCTGTGACTGTGTGACTCATTTTTTTGTTAAAAGAAAAGTTTATATATATTATACCATCTAAAATAATGTTCCTCAAACAATATCCAAAATTATATATGCATATTTTCTTAGGTTAAGCTAAAACAAACTAAAACTCTCTTTGATATTCGCTTTAACAAGTTAAGAATATAAATAAACGAACCACCCTATTTATAGTATGAAAATGTTTTATTCCATTAATATTTTAAATTAAAGGTAACAAGGCGAAAACTTACTAGTGTACTAGCTACACTTGAAGGTAGGCAGTTTGATTCCTGATTGAGGAAAAAAATAGTTAAAAGAAGAAGCTGCATGCGTTGTGCCTATAAGGCAGAGTGAGTAAAGGGAACCTAGTGTTGTTAAGACACAACACTCTACACTTTCCATTCACTTTTTGAGACATTGCTTAATGAGTGTCGGTACATAACGCCGCACTTTGTCTAGTACAACAAGTAAATTGGTTTTGACATGAAAAACCTTTTTTTGAGTGGGGAATTCGCATTTTTATTGTTTGCTTCAGGATAATTGGAGTTAGATACTCTATTTTACGTGGCAGGTTCTATTGCCATTCGAGAAAATAAAATATTCAATTATTTAATTCTTCGCTCCAGTAACAAAGTAAAGCGTAGGGTTGAGCTCTGCCACTCAATACATAACGCTGGAAGTGGAAATTTGGAAACAAAATAAAGTCTTCTGAAGAAAAAACAGAAAAATCTAATCTTCTAAGAAGAGAGAAATCTCAAAACTAAGTTTCCAAGTTCCCTCTACCTACCTTGCCATGTTTAGGATACAAAAAATGCGCGAAGCTACGAAAAAATATAAAAAAAAAAGTTTAATTGTATATTAGACAAGTATCTTCACTAGGTTCCCTTTGCCTATCCCGCTATATGCGGGATACAACGTGAAACTAAAAAAAAAAAAATATGACACGCTTACAATTTTCCCTTTTAACATGATTTATTTCAAGATTAACTTACTTTGTCCCTTGCATACGATTACATTATCTCACACTTTCAGGGCGGGGGAGTTATGGGGGTAGAGCGATGGGTCCAAACAAATGAAAAAAAAACCAAAAAAAACTTACCCATGGGATTCACAGTTTTTATTT
>DWMZ01002938.1:0-13421 GCA_018249855.1 Eueides tales michaeli | reverse complement strand
GCAGGAATATTTTATGAATGCTGTACATATCTGTAACTGATATTTGTAACAGAACTTGTCCAAAACAATAATTTTTATTATGCAAAATGTTACATGTATTGTTGATATGTCTAATAAATAAATAAAATAAAAATAAAATAAAGTACCGGGTAGTATTATCTGCCAGATGAGCAATATATTTTTTTCGTTTCTTCCGTCATCTAGTGCATGGATGATTATTGTCTTCTCGATTAGTAGACAATAATCATCCATGCACTAGAATTTGTAGTAGAATTTGATGGAGAACGAGAAACAAATATAAGTAGTCCCTATCTGTGATAAAGTCAGATTACTATCTGAAACTTTATTCGTAACCGGTTGAACTGAACTACTACAAAACTAATAATTAATTCATATTTAAATTTCTTTATAAAGAATATCTTTAACTTATTTTTAAGACAGCAAAACTTAACATTTAAAATGCTAAGTTTTGCTGTCTTATATGTTTTAGTGAAAAATCGAAATAAACGAAAAATGTATTATTATATAAAAGATTTTTTTATAAATCTATTAGCTATCATATTTCTTTACTTTGTTGCAAGACAGATGATGTCGAACTTCCATTTTTCTTAATGTCAGTCGAAGACCCTAAAAAGTTGATGGATGTGTTCAAAACACAAACACCTGCTTAAAGTTATTTTTTACATGTTCACTTTTTTAGCGAGTAATTATCACAATATTCTTCTTAATATGTGTGTTATATTTCTTAAAATATTTTTTTTATATTAAGTAATACGACCGCAGTGAAATAGAAAATATTCTGGTACCAAGCCATGTACAATTGCTGGCATGTAAGTTTTCACAAGATACAACTTATTTGCATGTTCATAAATATTGATATAGAAACTGCATAAAAATCGCAAATTGAGCCTAAAATTAAAAGTAGTATTTTTTGTATCGATACCATCACTTTGATAATATTTTTTTACTGTTGAGATTCTTAAATATGAATGAATTATGAATAAATATTTGAGAGAAAAACAAACATTTAATCGAGATTATAGTTACATGCTGTCCCACATATAACAGAATATATAGAGGGATCTTGTGTTGAGACACTCAGAACTAATTTTCGGTGATACATTTTATGTAAGATGATGGAAGTCGACGCCGCACTCTATATTAAATATAAAATTTATATATTTAAGTTATTGATTATATACTACTAAATATAAAATATATAATAATAAGTAACGTTGTTAGTAAATTACCCTAAAAATTAAAACATCACTGGAAAGAGTCTTCGCATTTAAACTAAAGCCTTGCTTACTATCATAGGATAGTGTATAGTAGACGTAACAAGGCAAACCACGGCGTTGCTCTCTGTGGGAAAGTGCGAAATGGAACATAAAGTGTTAACACGCGTTCTTATTTTAACTCTGCCTGACAACTTCAAACTGATATGAAATGTTTAAATTTTTTACCATTAATAATAATAAAATAATATTCCTATGGATCTATGAGCGTAATTTGTGGTTCTTTAATAGCTTGGATTTTATGGTAATTACTTTGAATTTTTGCTTCTCAGGCTTCAAAATCATCTACCTAAAAATACTTAGTTTTAGTTTTATTTCGTAGAATTGGATACAAACATAGACGCTACTAATAAATTTGGTGCCTCTAATCAATATATTGTCTTAATTAAAGTTAAATAAATGGTTTAGGTGTGTTATTAAAAAAAAGTTAAATAAAATATTACTATTATCCTTACCGCAAAGGCAGATTTACCCGCAATACGGGGAAAGCCTATGCATTTCGCCTTTTGTTAATATTTATATTTTTCTAAAAAACTAATGAAACATAATAAGACGTACAGAATAATAACTTCTTACAAAGCTAATTACAAAATCATACTTTTATTACCCAGCTCTCACTAGTTTATAGGACAGTGATGCTTTAAAGGTAAAATTCGCGTACTTGACCAAAACGACAATACAGACAAATTCTTACGACTTAAGTCAATTCACCCAAATTCTAAAGTTCATTCAAATATTGTTTCACGACGGTGAACCAAAGGTCAACATTATTTCTTGGAAGGGTTTCTAGGCCTTCACTTATTTGAGTTGGGTAAGCATTTCTAACATGCTTAACAGGCTATGGGGTATCTATAGCGATTATGGGGCACGTTATTGAATTCCACTGTAGAGAACAAACAGATATGTAAATATAAGTTGTATTATGAAACATAAAATTATTATAAGTTATTATGTTTTATGTTAATATGTAAAGTTCATACATGTATTAGAAATAATATTATTAACTTAAATCAAAGTAAAACTAATAAATCTTTTCTCCTTATTTAAAGATTTAAAAGAACAGTTTTGTCTTAGTCATTTTTATCGCGTCTTAATTGTATCTTTAAGTATTTAGCTTTTTTAGACAAAAATAACATCCACTCATCTAAGTTTTCGAAAATTCTAAGTTTGTTTATACTTATCCTAAAAATACATTATAAGCGACAGAAACTTCCTTATGTATGTTTTATTTACTCTGTAGCTTCATGTATTCATGAAGTGAACAATGTCTAGTCTATATTACACATAACAGTGTTAGAACGATGCCAACATCAAGCAATGATCATTTTACTTTACAGCAAATAGTAAAAGATCCTCCAATCAAACTAACGCAGTTTCATCAAATAATTTAGACCGCATATAACAAGACCTCGTTACCTTGTCTTTTGTAATTTCACTAAAAGGGACCACGTTGGGTCGAGTGGACATTTATATGTTAATTGTGATTTCACGCGAGTATGAACTTGAAATAGCACACATTGAGAATAAGCAAAAAAAAATGTAGTCATGTGTTTACATGGGTATATAGGATTTGTTGCAATGACCGGTTTTTTTTGGTTTTTTCCTTTAAAATTATTTACTTAAACACTGGTTTTCATGAGTTGCATATTTTTAATAGGACCGAGATAAATTTGCCTTATCTTTTTAATTTTAATATTATGTAAATTTGTAAGTATTTGCGATATTGTTTGTTGTTTATGTTTTTATTCGTGAAATAATTTGAATTACAATTAATTAAATTCTATTCTAAATATATTTCATTTTATTGAGTGCGTAATAATTACAAAATCGATAGAGCTAAACCAAATAAGTTTCGAAGATAATTTAGATATTATATAATACTTAAATTGAAAATATAAATCTAAGCATTTTCTAAGTACATCAGCGTTATAGTTTATAACTTAAATATATGTATTAGTTTCCGAGTAATTTTAAAGCGCCACTTCGTGTACTGTATATTAGATTGACAAGGGGAAATTATACTTTCCATATGTAATGGTTATTTATTAATTTCGAGATATGTAGCTGCACGCTGTATCCTGCACATGGTAGTGCAGGATACAGCGCGCACTACATATCTTGGTGGGCAGGGGGAACTAGGAACCTAGTAACTATTGATGACTACATCAAGTGTTAAGACACTGCGTTCCGTTCCTTGCTTTCCGAATTTGTGGCGTTGCGTTTTTAGGTGCGGAACTCAACAAGGCAAGGAATATTAGTGTCAAAATACTCCGCTACTCTTATTGGAAAAAATAAAATAAATGAGAATCATTTATAAATTAGAAAAACTTAACTTATCACGCGCTTGTTTTACGTTTATATAAAAATATGAAATATAACAAGTTTTTTCTCATAGTTTACACACCATCACATAAGATGAATAAAGTATATTTAATGTTACATGTAAAAAGTACAGAAACATATTAAAAACTAGCATATTTATCAAAAAAAACATATTCACGCATCTCTGGCCATTGAACGACCGTCACACGGTATTAGCGGAGGTAAATTGCCACTCTGATTTTAACACGTTCAGCGTTTTGAAACACGTGTACGTGAAACAGATTAATTTAATTTTAAAATTATCACTCACTGACTTTGTTAGGGGAGCACTTATGTGGATTTATTTTTGAAATACAGGTGTATCGTCCATGAATCTTTTTAAATTAGATATAGTTTTAGGAAGAATTTAGAATTATATGCGGGATGCAGCATGAAGCTAAAAAAAGAAAGAAAAATGAATAATAATCATTACTTTTAGTTAAAACCAAACCCAATATCTTGGCCAATGCAACCAAACCTATCAAATAAAACATCAATCATAATATATTCAATACCAATTATAAACTACATACAGAAGAATCAAATAGGAAGTGTATAAAATTTATGTCACAGCGAGCGCGATGCAATTTCTCGTGAAATGACATTATACCAAATACACGTATTTCCTAAATTTGAAGAGAAATAAGCATTTCAATAGATCATAAGTTAGGCTTTAAATAGGTGCTTAGTATTTTCTAATATTATTAAATAACTTATTAATCTAAAGTATTATATTTTTTAATATTTTCATATAAGTATCGAATATATGTAGGACTGCACCTGTATAGGATGGTAGTGTTTTCTGTCCCCATACGAAAGAATGATTTATTTTTATTTCTGTCAGAGCGATATTAGAGAAATACACAATATTTAGTTCGCCATAATGTCCCAAAATTGGGTACATCTTTTCCACTCATCAAAACATGAAGTGTCTTAATGCTAAGTTATACTCGTATTAGCCTACCCAGCCATATGCGCTTTTATATCGAATGAAACTGAAAAGAACATTATTTTATAATTATATTGTGTAAGAGAGGTAACAGAGGGTGGAGGAGTCCTCGGTTGACCTTTGAAAACACAGTATCTATAACACTGGACCATGAGGAGCCCCCGGAGGGCTTGTATGAAGAAGTTGACTACTGTGGACAAGGCGAAGGAGGTATGCCGAGACCGTAGCGTTTACCGCTCCATTCTCTCTGTCTACCCCGCTGGGTATATAGCGTGAAGTTAAAAAAAAATATTGTGTTAATTTGATTACTAATTTTTTAAATAAAAATATCCATTTGTGATATTTTTTTCCAGTTGCACGCTGTGACCTGCGTGTGGTAGGGTATACAGAGGAAACTTAGGAGCCTACTGTTAGGACACTCAGTTTTCGCGCGAGAATCATACCAGAGAGAAGAAATTAAAATATTAAATATGTTGTTACCTCGAGTGGGAACGGAACCCGCAATCTCTAACCTTTAGAGTGGCACGGTTATGGATTCGAATGCCAATCGAGACAATGATTTCATTGTCATTTAAATATTCTGTTAGTTAAATCGAAACTTATTTTTGTTCTGTTATAAAATTGTGTTACTTGAAAAATCGTTATCATATTTTAATATTAAAATATTCATTTTCTTCGCTCTAGTAATAAGACAAAGCGTGGCGTTGAGATTCGCCGCTCAATACGCAATGCCTCAAATTCGACGGAAAGTGGAGAATGGCATGTAGTGTCTGAATACTAATACTTCCCAATTTCCATTTACCTATCCTGCCACGTGCGATATACAGCGTGAAGCTGAATGTTTAAAATACTTTTTGTTGTTAAATTATATTTTTTTCTTCTTTTCGAAAACTGTGTTATTTGCAAAATCATTATCGAATGGTAAATAAATCCATTAATATTAATAAAACATATATTCCTATGGATCGGATTCTTGTTTCTCGGGGAAATCTTGTTCCTTAAAATATTTTTATTTATTGAAATATTATATTGATGTGCCTCTCATCAATATAATATTTCAATAAAAGTAAAATAAATTGTTTGATTGTATTAACAATCATAAAGTGACAGAGATGAGATATTTAATATTTTCAAATTAAATATTTGACGTTTTCTTTTCTTTCACTTTTTTTTCTTTGTTCTAGTAATAAGAGAAAGCGCAGCGTTGAGTTCACTTCAACTCAATGCATATCGCAGAAAGTGGAGAAATAAATTTAAGTGAAAGATATTTAATTTTGTTACTACTTATCCTTACCGCAAAGGCATATTTACCCGCAATACGTAGCAAGCGTACGCATTTTGCTTTTTATGGACATTTACATATATCTTTAAAAAACTAGGAAAAATAATAAGATGTACAGATATTTAAATACTTCTTACAAAAACATACTTCTATTTCCATAATATCACTATCTTATGGCACAGCTACAACACTGCTTTAATAGGAAAAATTCGCTTTCTTAACCAGAGCGACTATACAAATAATTTTTTACGATATAAGCCAATTCATCCGAAGTCTAAAGTTCATTAAAATATTACCTCAGCCGTCGTGAACCAAAGGTCAACATTATTTCTTGGAAGGCCTTCACTTATTTGAGTTGGTTAAGCATTTCCAACATGCTTAACAGGCTATGGGGTATCTATAGATATAATGGTGCACATTATTGAATTCCATTGTTCTGCAGAAATAGATATTCCATCAAGTAATAGTTTATTAAGGTAATGTAAATTTAAGTTGTATCATGAAACATTGATTTAATATAATTTATTATATTCTATGTTAATATATATGTATAAGAAACATTATAGAAGTCATGAAAATAAAAAATATAAATATTTTGTCCCCTTTTTAAGCCTTAACAAAACAGTTTTGCTTTAGTTTTTTTTATTTCTTTATTGTATTATTTGTGTATTTAGTTTTTTAGAGAATAACAATAACTTTCAATGTTGTAATCTATTCCTAATCGGCTACGTTTTTGCAAATTCTATCTGTGTATAGTATTTTTTTTAGGTTCCCTTTGTATCCCGCACAAGGCAGGGTAGGCAGAGGGAACCCGGAAACCTAGTGTAAAGACATTCCGTTCCACTTCCGTATCCCACTTGTGTATTATTCTTATCTGTAAAATATAATTTGTGTGTAACTCCGTAGCTTCACGTAACAATGAATTGAACACTGTCTAGTCCTTATATATTGCAAATAAAGTCGTCAGAACAATGCTAAAATCAAGCATTAATCATTTTACTTTACAGCAAATAATAAAAGGTCCCCCAATCAAACTAACTTAGTTTCATCGTATAATTTAGACCGCTTATAAAAAGACCTCGTTACCTTGTCTTTTGTAATTTCACTAAAAGGGACCACGTCGGGTCGAGTGGACATTTATATGTTAATTGTGATTTCACGCGAGTATAAACTTAAAATGACACACATCGAGAATTAACCAAAAAGTTTGTAGTCACGTGTTTATAGGAGTATAAAATGTTTGTTGCAGTAATGGGATTTTTTATGATTTGTCGTTTAGCGAAAGACTGATTTTTATGAGTAGCATATTTTTTATAAGACCAAGATAAATTTACGCTGGCGTTATAATTTTAATATTAGATAAAATTGTATTGAAGCCTGACGTGACGCAGAAATACAAGCGTGTGATCTAAAACGCAAAAGGTCATGGGTTCGTTCTTCACTAGAGGAAATGGGATATTTAATATTTTCAAAGTTAATATGCGCTCGCTCTGGTAACAAGATAAAGCGCGTTGTTGAATCCCGCCATTTTGCACGCAATGCCTAAATTTCGCGCAAAGTGATGAACGGAAAGGAGTGAGTTAATACTGGGTTCCTCAGTTCCCTTTATTTACATGTGTGGGATACAGCGTGAAGATAACATGAAAAAAAAGAATATAAAATTTATTAAATGTATATAAAACTTCCTTTACTAATTCTGGACTGACTAACGTATTGAACGTATTGAAATTTTGACAAAATCACGCAAACGAAGCTATTAAAATTATTTAAATAAAAATTATTTATTAAAAAACATTTAAGACACTCGCAGATAAACTCAGCAATGCCGCGTTCGTAGTTAAGAAAGTAAGGCAAATGATGGACGTTGATACTGCCCGACTAATTTATTTTGGTTATTTTCATAGAATTCTTTCTTATGGGATGCTACTATCGGGCAGTGCCGCTGATATTAATTCAATATTTATACTGCAAAAAGAACCGTAAGACCTATTTATAATCTTAAACGTTTCTTACGGTTGCTTCTCAATATTCATTTTACAATATCTTGTTTATCCGGCAACATATCGAGTGCTATTGCAAAAACAGGGACAAGCACACGATCGGGACGAGAAATAATTACAAACTTGGGACGCCTAGTTATCGCCTCCAAAAAGTAAATTAATAATTTATGGGTCTGAATACGTATTTATAATAGTATCCTGCAATATATTTTGAATAAGCCACTTGAGAAATTTAAAGTATGTTAAAGCAATGTTAACTAAGAAAGCTTACTACTCCAAGAATATGTGAATGATAAAAATGTATTGTATTAAACAATTGTAACCTCATTCATTATTGAAAAGAGCAACTGTTGAGTTTCTTGCGGGCTCTACTCAGCAGAACCACATTCCGAGTGGTAATTTTATGTTCATTCGACGATTCAAAAGTACTTGCAAAAGTCTACTTGAATAAAGAATATTTTGAATTTGATTTGAATTTAAGAAAACAGTTATGTCTTAGTATTTTTTTAATTTTTTTTATTGTATATTTGTGTATTTAGTTTTTTAGAGAATAATGTTATCGTTATTCTCTAAAAAACTAAATACATAAATATACAAAAAAAATGAAAAAAAAATACTAAGACATAACTGTTTTCTTAAATTCAAATTGTTCTTAAATCTACTTCTCTTAATTTCAGCTAGGTTTTTGAAAATTTTATCTGTATATAGACTAACTATATACAGATAAAATTTTCAAAAATCTATGAATTGAACACTGTCTAGTCCATATGTAATATGGAATAAAGTCGTCAGACCAATGTTAAAATCAGGCAATAATCATTTTACTTTACTGCAAATAGTAAAAGGTTCTTCAATCAAACTAACGCAGTTTAATCGTATAATTTAGACCGCGTATAACAAGACCTCGTTACCTTATCTTTTATAATTTCACTAAAGGGGACCACGTCGGGTCGAGTGGACACTTATATGTTAGTTGTGATTTCACGCGAGAGCAACTTGAAATGACAAACATCGAGAGTTAGCCTAAATTCACATATTTACAAGGGTATAAAAGGTTCGTTGCATTTATGGATTTTTTCTTCTGGATCTTTCCTTTATTCTTGGTTAGCTAAAATCTAGTTTTTTAGAGTTTTATATATCTAATTATTTTCAGGTGAACTTGAAATGTTGCATTTCAATTTAAATATTAGGTGAAATTGTAAATATTGATTTTAGTATCTGATTTTGTTTGTTACACAATTCGAGATGCACGTACTCTGATTCAGAAAAAAATCATGCAATATATAGATACTCGTATGTTGTTTGTTTTTATAATTTCTCCTTTTAAACCAGGAATAGACTTAAATAGTGCTAAGATAATATTTAATCCCATTTGGTGCCTGATTTTTAAGACATTGCGAGTTGAGTAGCGGATCTCAAAATCGCGCTTTGTCTACAAAATGGAAAAATGAAAATAAGGATAGTATAGCAATCTAAAAAATATGTAACGATTACCAGCTTAATTATGTATTTAGTAAGATTGCCAATTCACTCATCTCTGACCACTGAGTGACCACCGAGTGGACATTTATATGTTAATTGAGATTTCACCCGAATATGATCCTAAAATGACACACATTGAGAACTAGCCAAAAGTTTGTAGTGACGTGTTTATAGGAGTATAAAATGATTGTTGCAGTAATGGCATTTTTTATGATTTATCGTTTAACGAAAAACTGTTTTTCATGAGTAGCATGTTTTTTATAAGACCAAGGTAAATTTACCCTGGCGATATAATTTTAATATTAGATAAAATTGTATTGAAGCCTGACGTGACGCAGAAATACAAGCGTGTGACTTTAAGCGCAAAAGGTCGTGAGTTCGATCCTCACTCGAGGAAATGCGATATTTAATATTTTCAAAGTTAATATCCGATGTTTTCGCTCTGGTAATAAGACAAAGCGCAGCGTTGAATGTGTTAATACTAGGTTAGGGCTTAGTTCCCTTTGTTTACATGTGTGGGATACAGCGTAAAAATAATATGAAAAAAAAATAATATAAAATTGTACTTGTCGTTCTGTACAATGGAATTTATTAGGAAATCCATCATACAGAACGAACAGAGATCCCGTCAAGCAATAGTTAATTAAGGTATAAACATATAATATAAATTAGATTATGGGATATGAAATTACTATATGTTACTATGTTGTCAAAATTTCAATTCGTGCGCCGCGTAGTGCCTTTCGACGACGCTTAGTCAGTCCAGTTAGTAAAGAAAGTTTTATATACGTATTCTTAGCTATTTAATATATTCTGCACATAGCAGGGGAGGCTGAGGAAACCTGGGAACCTAGTGTTAAAATATTCCTTGTAGTAGAAATGAATTTCTATCAGTTTGAGTTCTTAGAGTAATTACTCTTTTAAAACAGCGAAATTTAATTGTGGACACGTTTGCACTGCTATGTAAAATACCAAATAAAAAATTAACAGAATTGATATAAGATAAATTATACATTATTTGTATCACTTATTAGCACATATATGATTTAATTGTTGGCATTAAATTATATCGGGCGTTTGGCCTGAACACTCCGTTCTCATTAAGTCACCTCTGTTCCATACTTTTCATCCAACTCATGAGGCTGAGTGAGGAAATGAAAATATTAAATAGTTTATTCCTTCGAGAGGGGATTGAACCCATATCCTACTTACAGATACACCTATATACTAACACCTCTATAAATGTTTTAAGTTTTACCATTTTTTTTAAAAAATACATTTTGTCTGACTTTTTATTCACTGTTTTAAAACTAATAGGCAATTTAATTTTATAGCAATATTTGTTTGGCTATAAATATTTCGGTATGGCTTAAAATACCTTTGATTTGAATTTATAAATATTAAACGTCTCATTACAAAGCCATGGACGATAGGCAGGTTGATCGTTACTAAAGTTGAAACTAACAAAATATGATAGCAATTCCACCTGTTCCTGTTGAGCTTTGACGGTGAACTTAGTAAAACTTTGGATGTGAATACAAACTTTGTATGAAAGACATCGAGTTTATAAACCAACAATGCAGCAAATGAAATTGGTATTCGTAGAAGTTTTTGATCATTTTCTTTGTCTTATAACAAGTTTTGGAATGTCGAAAATATTAGCGTGCTTCCTTTATGTAGTACCTTAAAATAAATTAGTAAATTAGGACCGATATTAACTGGTTTCACCACTGGCTAATATAGTACCGGGTAGTAGTATCTACCAGATTAGTAATATATTTTTTGCGTTTCTTCCGTCACCTAGTGCATGGATGATTATTGTCTTCTCGATTAGTTGTATGGGAATTTGATGGAGAAACAGAAACAAATATAAGCAGTCAGCCCTGTCTGTGATATAGTCAGATTACTATCTGAAACTTTATTCGTAACCGGTTGAACTGAACTACTACAAAACTAATAATTAATTCATATTTAAATTTCTTTACAAAGAATATCTTCGACTTATTTTTAAATTTTCATACATTGGTAATGCTAAGGTTTTCTGTCATATATTTTTAATAAAAAAAATGTAAATAAACGAAAAATGTATTATTAAATAAAACAAAATTTTGTAAATCTATTAGCAACCATATTTCTTCACTTTGTTGCAAGACAGATGATGTCGAACTTCCATTTTTCTTAACGTCAGTCGAAGACCGCCCGTAAAAAGTTGATCGATGCGTCCAAAACAAAAACACCTGCTTAACGTTCTTTTACATGTTCTTTTTTTTTAGCGAGTAATTATCACATTGTTCTTCTTAATACTTGTGTTAGATTTTTTGAAATATTTTTTTTATATTAAGTTAAAAAGAATTTCGTAATAATAAGTTTATTTTAATATTCTTACTATTTTTAAAGTGTTATTCCACACTTAGGAAAGAAAAATACTAAATTTAAATGCGTATAAATATTTGAACGAAGCAGGATTTGAACCTGCACCTCTTAGACGGATCCAAGAGGCGCAGGTTCAAATCCTGCTTCGTTCAAATTATTATACGTTTTTAAAATTAGTAAGTTTATTTTAAATTATTTTTTAAAGCTTTCCAACTTATTGGTGAGTATTGGTATTATGTAATCATTTTGAACTATATTTTTTACGCGCGTTCAAATTTTTATACGCTTTTAAAATTAGTAAGTTTATTTTAAATTATTTTTTAAAGCTTTCCAACTTATTGGTGAGTATTGGTATTATGTAATCATTTTGAACTATATTTTTTTACGCTGTACATAGAATGATAGATAGAGTGAACACGGGTGAATAGTATTCAGATGTGGATTACAATATTGTAGCAGTATTACTTAGTAGGTACATGATCCGAAAAACGGATTGTACAATTACAATTTCAACTTCCTAACGAAGTTCCGTTCCGTGGCGGAACATTGAGTTACAATAATTATAATGCTTGTATATTATTTCATTTACTCCGTGATTCCTATAAATATAAATTTAAATAAATTAAACAAAATTGAAATGTCGCTACATCTATTAGTAAATAACATAATATAATACCTTATCTAATATGAGTCAGGGTTACAAGCGTGTGACTATAAATTCGTCAGGTTCCAATATTTTTAAATTAAATAGTCAATGTTTTCATTTCTTCGCTCCGATAACAAGGCAAAACGCAGCGTTGAATTACGCTACTTAACACAGAATGCCTCAACTATAGCGGAAAGTGGGAAACGGACGGATATTAACACTAGGTTCCCAAGTTCCCTCTAGCTACTTATAAATAATTATAAGATACTGAACTGAATAACAATGAACTCTATATGACATATTATGTAGATAGTAACGATTGAGGTCGAAAGATTCATTAAATTTGCAATTGAATGAAGCTTTCAACCGGATATTTCAAATAGAATTGAGTCTTCGGATAATCCTTCTATATAATCTACTGTCTATTGTATGCGAAATTGTACTTTTGTTACTATATTGGCTCGTATTTGAGATAATGTATGATCATTTTTATAGTATAGTGTTATTATTGGAGATTAAACAGAATATTTTCTATTTTTGTACAATTTGTAGAAGTGCTGTATCGAAAATTACCTTTAAGAAATATGTAAATTTGTCAGATACTTAATGAGCAATATTTCTCTATTTTCCGTCTTCTTATACGTGAAATTAGTTTGAATACGTTAATAATATTAAAATAATATATATTAGGTTTATATTTGTTAAATAGATAATCTTTGTTGATAACTACTTTCTTATAATGATTGACAATAAAAAATATAGAAAACTTATACATTTATTAGAGGTGAGTACAAGCGTTATGTCAACTCTCCGCAACACCCCTCATCTTTAATAATGTGTCTAAAATCTCTTTTAATATTTAGTTATATCTAAACTTTTCGAAAGCAAGTAAATCCATTAATAAAACATATTCTAACTGATGGGGTGCGGATGAGCGTAACTTGTGGTTATTTAATACTTTGCGATCCATGGCTACTAGCTTTCATTGTGGCATCCCGGAGAAATTTTCTTTCTTAAAAGGTTTTGTTTTGTT